>JARKHS020017544.1:0-51551 GCA_030143305.2 Amblyomma americanum | reverse complement strand
ATGAAAACTTATACAGACGGAAAAACAAGGATACGAATATGTATACAGCGCTTTAAAAAACGCCATATGCCGAACTGTGAGAATGAGGAAGAAAAACGCAAAACGTCGGAAGCACACAGCCTAGTGGTTCCGGACTCGAGAGATAGTGTGTACGGTGTAATAAGCTAAATCACCGCAAATTAAAGTTCAAAATGTCTCGTAAAAGCGCACATAGGAGACGGCTGTATGCAGCGGAAGAGGAATGTCTACTCCAGAAGGCTACCTTGCGGCCGAAGACGTTGAAGTTCAAACCGGAAGCGGAGCACACATAAACTTGTAAATAAAGTTTATCTCTTTTTTGCAGACATTTAGAGGAAAAGCGTAAAAGGCGCCCACCAATACACATACCACAATGATAGATCGATATCCTTTCGAGGTCTCTCATCATCTGAGTTTCGGTTTTAACCTCCAAGTTCAAAGTGCTCTGACGTCAGAGGTGTCCTGTGCACGCTGCCAAGCTAAACCCCTGGAAATGAAGACAAATTCCCTCATAAAACCGCCATTCGGAGATGACTGTATGAAGCCGATGAGGCATGTGTTAAACGCTAGTGAAGTTTTCACATAATAAAAGGAAAAAAAGTCAAAGGCGCTCTCATACATTGCCTCCGGATACAGATCGATGTCGTATTAACTTCCAAATAAAAAAACGGCGGTCATCGGCAACATCTAAGTGTTGAAATTCGGGACGATGCCATTCAGAACAAGTTCTGTGACCGCGCCGTAGCCCTCCAGCGAAAACGAAGGGGTGAGGAAAAGTGTAGCTTCTATTTTTTTCTTCATTTTTTCAACAGGAGTGCACCGAGATGCCCAGTCACTGGGCCGCAGTCATGCACCCGATGTAGAACTTCGCACTGCCTCTATGCTTGGAAGGGCTGCAGCCATGGCAAACTCACGTCAGCAACTTGGTGGCACACACAACACCGCACAGCATGCGCGAACGCTGCTAACAAGAGTGAATCGACAAAATCCTGCGTCAAGAGGCAGTGCAAGTTGTGGAATGGCCAAAGCCCTAAACAGCGATTGATCCATCCCAGCGCGCCCAACTCGACGAGCGCCGGAACCGCTCGCGGTCGTCCCGATGATGACATCGCGCGCGAGCCGGAGTCCGTTTGGGAAGGAAGGAAGCGCGGTGGAGAGGCGAGGAGGTGGAAACCGGAAGACTTCCTGCAGCGACGGCGGCGCCGCGAACACTCCGACGCCCCCTGCAAAGCGAGAGCGAGCCCGGCTGGCGCCTTTGCAAATCAAAACATTGCCGCCTCGCTGACTTCGGCCAGCGTGCTATCGATCGGGCCAGAGACACCCCGAAGCGACCGAGGCCGTTCCGTGTTGTGGTGTTCCCTCTCACTCTCCAGCTTTCCTTCCATTCCAGCTCTCGCTTAGCGCTGCCTTTACTCTTTTTTTCGTCGCCTCTCCCCTCTGCTCATTTCACTCTGACGCGCGCCCGGCGCGCGGTAGCGTACCCGAAGGGTTAACCCGGAAACCGCGCTATCCGAAACGGACCCTGCAAGGCAGAAAAACTATAGAAGCCGGGCAGGCTCCCGCGCGCGCGCGTCATCCAGGCCCAGATTCGAGCGTCAACCGTGCAAAGGTCCCGTCCAAGTCGTACTCACCGGCACTGTAGATTCTGCGGAACTTGAAGTACGTCGCCTTGAGGTTGTTAATCTTCGTCTTGCAGTCGATGGACGAACGCTCGTATCCATGCATGCGGAGCTTGTTGGCGATCATCTCCCAGATGACCGAGTGCCGGTAGGCCGAGTCGAACTTTTTCTGCGTCTCCGGGTCACTCCACAGCGTGATGAGCGCGTCGCTCTCGGCGACGCTGAAATTCTTGGACCGCCGCACCAGCTCCATATTGGATCGCCGCGGCTCGTCGACGTCGCCCACAGTGGGCACCAGGGCGGCGCCGCAGTCACTGGGCCTCGCCTCCGCCGCCACCACCCCCTGACGATAGTCACACGCAGCAGTGGCAAGATGGAGCGGCCGCCATTGACGGCGGAGACCGCGCTCAAACGCCGCCGCGGCCGACAGCGCCCGTGCTTTGCTGCTGCTGCCGCAGCCGCCGCTCGTCCGCACTCCCAGCCGGCGACGCACTCGGCGCGCCGTTCTTCTTTCGCCCGTCCCGACTAGCAGCGCAGCGCCGACGGGTGCCGCCGCACGCAACAGCCCCGTTTAATTATCATTAGGAGCGGATGCAGTGCGCCTGCGCGCACGTTAACGACGTTCAAGGCAATGGTTGCCATGGCGACGCCGCTTCCCCGCTCCCGCTCCTTCCTCCCTCCCCGTTGCAGCAGTAGGAATCGCCGCGCCCCTCTCTCCTTCTTTGCTCCACCTCCTCTCCTCTCGAGGCCAAAGAAGGAGGAGGAAGAGAAAGCGACTTCCTCCTCGCTCTCTATTTATTACTATTATTATCGACCAGACGCGACTAGACGATAAGAAGGAGGCTGCAGGCGGCGGCAGCAGCCCATGTGCGTGGCCGCTGCGCCGCTACCCCGCCGCGCCGCCGCTCGCACGCGCGGTCATGGCTGCGGCGGAGGGGGAGCCTTTTCAATCCGCTCTCGCCGTCCCGGAATGATGGCTTTCTTCCCCCCTCCAAGCCCGACCGGCTGATGATCCTTCTTCACGGAAACCGCAGTGACACGCCGGACTCTCCGCAGCTCTCCCCGGGCCTGCCTTCCTGCTTGGTTTCCCCCCTCTCCTCCGTCGGCCACCGCGCAGCGCGCTAGGCTGGGACCCTTCCGCGCCCGGGAGAAAGAAGCCTGTCCGCCCGCCCCGCCCGCTTCCCCTCCGTCGCCGCTGCTGACGCCCCTTTCTGGGTTTGCTCGTGCCGTCGAACAGTGCCAGGCAGGCTGGAGAGAAAAGCGAGAAACAGAACGAAAAAACGAGCCGAGGGCGGCGGCTAACCAACAGCCCCGACCGCCGCTTGTCTTGCTTTTGCGCGCACTTCGAAACTGCACTGCCCTTCCTTCCCGGAACACTCTCTCCCTCGCCAAGCAAGTATTACCTCGCCCTCACGCCCCCCCCCCCTCCTCCCCCCCCCCCCCGAAGTCCAGACCCCCTCCACGCCCGCCTTTCTCTTTGACGCTATCCCCCCAGCATTGCAAAGGCAAACCACTCAGCCTTTCTTTAGTGCTTCGTGTTCCCATTGTTCTTTTGGGGCCGGCGCTTTGACGCCGTGGTGAGGGAAGGGAAGACAGCAGGGGAAGCAAAAGCCAGTGCAATGACCACTGTAATCTGTGCAGCGGCCCGCACCCCGCTCTCGCTTGAAGCTCGCTCAGATCGATCACGGCTTCGGACGGGGGGAGTGTGTGCCTCCCCGCCATCTCCTGCCTCTCGGAGCTCTCTCTACTTCCGCCTGTGCGTGGGGGGCTGCGTTCTTCCCTTCCGGTTTCATATGTCATCACGCGTGCTCCCGAGAGCGCCGGCTCGCGCCTGGCGAAGGCATCCGCGCGTGCGAGCCGGGTTTTGAATAACGGGGGCGGTTCACATTCGAGAGAGCCGGGCAGAAAAAAATATATATCCGGAGGAAGGGGTGAGCAATTACAAACCTGCAAAAGAGAGTAAAAAACTGCAGTAGCGAGAGGTTAGCACATGGTGGAAGCGAGTCTGTGCGGTGCTTTTCCAAGTGATTGCGGTGTGAGCGAAGGATGGACAGTTTCTTCGCAAGATTTCTATATTGAAAGTTTTAAGTAGGGATGTCATCGTTCTACGGCTTGAGAGAAGTGGGCGTCGCCACGCGGCACTGACATGTGGAAGTAATAACATTTCAGAAAATTTCGAAAGCTTGGAAAGAAAACGCACTTTCTTGGCAATTTTTGCCGGAAAATATGAAACTTTGGAAAATAACGAGTAACGACAGTGCAGGCTGTCGTTAAGCGCTTTTTTTCTTAATTGAAAGGAGGTATGCTTCCCACGTTGACGTTGGAGTGCACATAAACAAGTTTGTGCACACGTTCTTCCATAAAGCTGTTCCACACCTTATTACGCACATTTCTGAACTGCAGAGAGTTACGCTTACAGTATGTTGACAGTGGGGTATTTAGGAGTCGCCCACATGCTATAGACATCACCAGTTGGACGTCACAAAGGGGAATGGCCGGAACAGCATCTGTACAAAGACCTCAACATTTTCCGTCCGGCGTCTAGTGCGGTAGCTTCGACAAATATGCCATAAAATAACTCCTCCCGCCTACTTACAACGCTTATTACGTGAGCCCGTTCTTTTGTCAAAGTGGTGGTAGCCAACATTGTGGTATATCAATATCGACTGACGGTAAAATTTGGTACGGTATGGCGTGACACGGCATGGTATGGTATGGTGTACGGCACAGTGTAGTATGACGCGATAAGTGTATTGTAGCGTCCCGAAGTTGCACGTACACTACGAATGAAGGCGGCGTAGCGGAGCGTTCCCGTTTCATTTCCACAGCCTGGAGTTTCTGGAGTTCTTTATAGCGTACACTGTCATCGCACTGAACAGTGGGGTTTTTGCGCCTCGCTTCCAATTGAATGGGGCCGCCGCTGCCGGCAATCGACCGCATGAACTTCAGCGTGACAGCTGATCTCTGAAGTAACAGAGCCACCACGGCATAATGAGAGATATGGAACATATTGGACAGTAAAGCTTTGTCATACTCAGCCGCTTCAATTACTAAATAAATTGGTGTCACCAGTTCCGAGCAGCAGCACGGCTTTCGAGAACTAATCTTGGTCGAAGCCTTGTCGCGGTGACTTTTTCGTTTTTCCATCTGCCTGGATTACGGTTTCTTCAAGTGCTTCTTTGTTCTTCATCAGGCTCTACTGCGAAGGTGCGATGCAACACTGCACTGTCTTGCTAGACAACTTGAAGGTCGAGAAGTTGCCTTTCCCCTATTTTGAGTCTTGCCTTTGGCGAAAAATAGCAGGGAGAGCGTGAGTGCGGTTGATATACGGGAGTTGTCTAGGCGTTTGATAAACTTCATCTAGAATCAGAATCAGTTTGTTGCTATAGAAAAGAAATTAGAACATGGACATATTTAAACATAAGGATGTCCCGCGGTCGTAGTAAAGTTTTCAGTCTGAGAAATGTCACCACATGACTTTTTATTTATTTTTTTTTTACCAAAAATATTTTATTTAGCTCGAATTGGAAAGAATGACCAAAACCAACGTTACTTTTCAGAAAAACTGGGTTGCTGCAAATTTTGAACAAAAAATTGTCGCATATCATATAGATATACAATGTATTGTTAGGGGCAGACTTTGTGCGCATCTACATCTGCATTTAAACGGCCATAACTGAACAACATTTAACCACGCTAAATGACACAATGGAATTTTCTGAAAACAAAAAAAGCATTTTTTGAGTGCTCCAGCTATATATCCACGGCTCCTAAAAATGCCTGACTACAACACTTGTGGAGCACCTACACCCCGACAATAGTTGCAATGCGCTCTCAATGCAGTCCTTTGAAGATGGTGGGGTGCCTTCGAACAGCGTACTATTACTCGTATAAGTCGAAACGCTAATTGCGAAAGTATAGAAGGGCGCCATACAGCTCATTCGATCGTTCATTAAGCAAAGGGCTGAATGGTCGGTTTGTCCAAGCGGTAGGGAGCGGCGCCAGCGGCACTAATGTTCTTGGTTTGCCTGGAGGTTCTGTTCAATTGCAGAGCTCAATCGCCTAGCTCGCTTTGTTTCATCTGGTATACCTGTTCAGCATGAGCTTGGAATAGGCTGACACAGGTGATTTGATGTTCTGCCGCATCCTGCTTTCATTGCATTATTTTTCATTGATGATGATGACGATGATGATGACCTCATGCTTAATGGCAGATACCCACGGCGGGGGATATTGCCGTTGATGTCGACCAACTTTGTCTTTGCCATGCGACGACCATGGACGTACCGTCGGCGTTCTATATGAATTCAATTCACTGCTCTATCTTAAGTAATAAAAATTGTTCTTTCTAGTATGTAATGCATCATGCTGTTCTTATTTTCTTTATTCTTTTATTTGTTACTCCCATGCTATTTCTCAGCGATTATTATTATTGCTATTAACTTAACAGCCTCTGTTCACATACAGTTGCACCGCTTTGTTTTATGTACTTTCTGTAGGCTATCTTTGTGTTGGGGCGTGAATTAGCGGCAGGATGCCTTATAACATTTTCAAACTGTTTATTATCAAGGTTAAGTTCAGAGTGAGTCCAGCGTCCATCTTGCGTCTCCCGTCTTCCTCCCCAAGGTTGCTAGCCGCCTGCTCACCCAGGGTTGCCGGATAACTGCGCTTTTTTCCGCTGCGTGCGCTCGCCGCGCATCGGAAGGTCCGCTAACATTTCTTTGTTCAATTCTGTTTTAGCCCTTCCTGCGATGATCCAGATCGGACTTGGCAGTATCTTTAAATAAATAAATAGATTTCTGCTGGATCCCTTTGAAGATTTCTTTTCTCTCATATTACATACTTCTTTTTGGCTTATAAAGTACTTGCTTTTACGTCGTTCCTATCTTCGTCTCTTGTCTTCCCGCTTTCTTGTTCCTTCTACCCACCGGGGGGGCTGGAAGGGGGGGGGGATCATCGCCTTCTTCGTTCACATTTAGTACACTAGCGCCGCTCCTACCACCACCCTACTTCCTGTTCCGCCATAATAGCTGCTGGAGTTCTAACACTGGGTTGATTAAGAGGGCTGTAATTAATAATTTTACTCGCCAATGCTCCAAAATTCGGAAGATATCAAACTCCATTTTTTTTTTGTTTCCCTTCAAAATTACCCTTGTTCGAAATCTCCGCATACCGTATGATGGTTGTGGAAAACATTAAAAAGATAATAATTATCATAGACTTATTTAATGAGTTTGAATTATTACTGGCATCAGTAATACCCCCCCCCCCCCCCCTTCTCCGCACTCCAAGCGGGTACACCACTTGAAGACGACAAAGGAAGCCCGAGGCAAGAGTGTGATCACGTGATGACTGAACGGAGCCACGCGTGTATCATCCCAGACGTGCATATCTTAGCTTTGCTGCAAAAGCTGTTGATTAAGAAATGGTTTCCTGCTTACCATGGTCTCTGCAGCACTGAATGTAATACAGCTCACACAGTGAAATAAAACATCATTCAAGCATATCGGTTTTCTCTGTAAATTGCTTGCTATAATTTGCGAAGACATTGCAGGCAGCTATGAGGTTGTCTTCATATACCATAAAAGCTGTTTCAGACAACATTAGCATTCTGTATATGAGAAACGACAATGCTCCAAAAATGCGACACGGAAAAAAAACATCATCAGTCACTGCAAATGTGGCTACATTGTGGCTACAGAAAGCATGCGGGAATTGTCAAGAGGAATTTTTGTCTTTGAAACATTCCAAAGGTTAAGACAGACGCTAATGTTTTGAACGCGAGCAAAAGTCTGCGAAACCATTCGAATGCGCGGAATTTCGCTTCTGTCGCTGAAATTACGGAGAACCAGGAGTGGGAAAGTTACCCGTAACTGCGTGCTGTATTATATTACCTGCGCAATTAGTAACCGCCCTCCCAACGCGATCTGAATTATTATGACGGCAGGGTCGCGGTAATGCAGCCACAAAGATCTACTTTATTCCCCCCAACTTTTTTTCTTATAACGGCAGCTTCCTTTAGTTCGAATAAATTATTTTCTTTACCTATCGGAAGTTTCTGCAAGAAACACAAAACACTGCTTGCGCGTACGTTTAGGAGAAAACCACCTGAGAAATCCGCCCGATGGTTGAGTTACTGTAGTTGCAGCAGCCAGAGATTGCCCACTGACATGCTTAATAAGCGAGATTTGCTTTATTTCCATTCACGACTACTTAGGCTAAGAAAACTCCGCCGTATCGTATATGTTTTATGGGGTTTTAGCGTTCCAAAGCGACTCAGGCTATGGAGACGCCGTAGTGAAGGGCTCCGGAAATTTCGACCACCTGGGGTTCTTTTAACGTGCACTGACATCGCACAGCACGCGTATCGTACATGATACGCTATGTGGTATAAGATGATTCAAGAGCCGATTCATCCCATGACGGGCGTATATAGGCAGGAGGGAAATATGTGGAAACCTGTCAGTTGTGATGACCCCCATAATGCGCAGGTCCACACGGGACGGAGAGGCAAAGAGACACCGTATGGCTCAGTTTAAACAAACAGGTATATTCAATAATTACACATGATTAAGGTTAAACATCAGAGGCTGGGGCGTCCGAGCTTACGTGCCGATGACTTCATGGGGGCGATGGAGTGGCTCCGGAGTTGGGCTCGAGCGGTTGCTGGCAGAAGCTGCACGCCGACCGGCTTCGGCGCTGAAGGCCCTCTTGGCGAACGATGTCGTCCTGAGCGTGCTTGCAGTAGAATTTCAATAGTCGTCCGTTTCTTCGAGGATGGTTCACAAACCCTTCCTCTAGTGTCGTTCGGCTTGGAAGATGAACAGGAGGCGAGCTTGTAGATGATGACAGCAGAGCATAATTTTACAACATACATATACAGAGAGTTAAACTGGAAAAAGCAGAACTGAATTTACAAAAGAACAAACTTTGCACTACTTTACTCATCGACCGGGCAGGTTAGTGCCTAAGTAGCATCACATTACATGCTAAGCATGGAGCCCCAGCTCAGACTGGACTGCATCCGTTTACATGTGCTTTTAAGCACTTGATTAACAAAGGACTAAGGGCGGTCATTTCCAGTGGCCCGCCCAAAGCATCAATTCTCCAATCCAAAATAACATGCGAGATGGGGACCACCTCTTGGGTTGGGCTTAGCCTCGAACCCAGAGTCTGTTAACAATACAAACTAAATAAACAACAAAAACGCCACCACTCTCTCTCAAGTGAGAGTATACACAGGCTCTCTCTTCGGAGCTAATTCACTAGCGCCTGTCTTTCCACATTCTTGGCGAGTACTGCCTGTCCGCCATGACAGGTGTCCGTCGCGGCCCTTCTGGGAAGCTGTGGGTGCCTTCCCGGCGATAGCCCACGACAAAGGGGGGGGAGGGAAAGAATGTCGTCTTCGCGGTAGCGCATAGCGTCGGCTGTGGTACGGCGCGCTCTGGCCCGCTGACAGCTCCCTTGTCCTGGAATGTTACCGGAAATTGGGGAGGATAAAGCCTGTTTCCCCGGGGCGGCGGCGGGTCCGGTTTTTCTGGTCGTCACTCAAAAAGCATGGCTGGGTAATTGATGATGCCGCTGTCACGGGTCTCCGTCTACGCCGCGCCGTCGAACGTGGATCCTCGTAGCACACACGGAATGTCACACTCGCTCACCCTCCAGAAGAATGTTCTCCGAACATTTGAGTCCACGCAGCTCCCCTTGTCTTTCTGAATCGCCTCGCACAGTGCGTCCGACAAAACACTTTTCGCTGCACTCAACACCACTGCACAACACCATATGCCTCCGCTGTCAATACTGGCGTCTCCAGGGGCAGCACTGATCTTCTTTTACAGATAAACATGAAACTCAGCACCCAAGCCTCTCCTTTCTAGTCCAAACTGGACGAAATAAATTTACCACAGTTACAAAGGAGCTCCCACTTCTAGCACGATCACGGCACAGACAAAAATATAGATAACGAAAGGAAGTAGGGCAGGTTCTGCATGCGCTCCGCATGCTCTCCTGTGCAGGTGTTACTTAATGACAGAAAGGTTTAACTACCAACTCCGATAACTTAACACATAAGCACATAGCAATGTTATGAGCTGCGGCATTACACAATTCTAACCAGTTCAAAACTCCGCTCTGTTTACGCCATTAGTCCGACTTAGCTTTCCGATTTCGCAGCGGATATCGGCCTTCATGAGTCATACTAAGTAAGTCTGTGCCCCTTTGTCTGCTTTGGGACTCGCGAGGGCTCGTAGCAGGAGCCTCTCCTGGCGTTATCTGCGCGGCAACCTCGCGCGCTTCTTCTTCTAGCAATGCATGAAGTAAATCCGGTGGCATTCCGGCCGTCACCTCGGGCGCCTGCCGAACAAATGCAGGAGAGGGCGTTTCTTGCGAACTATCTGCGCGCTCCGCTTCACTTCTGTCCCCATCAAAATCCGCGCTTTCCCTTTCCTCATTTCGTGAATACTGAACCGGTGCCGACTTGAGGCGATTTGCGTGTATCCTTATCAAACGCCGGTTCACGTCTCGGACTCTGAAGTTTACCGGAGAAAGCTTCTCGACAACCTCGCACGGTCCTCTCCACTTCGTCTGGAACTTACGAGCTAGCCCAATCTGCCTTTGGCAGTTTTCAATGTACACGCTGTCCCCCACATTAAACGGCGCGTCTCTAGCACTGCGATCGTGCACCTCCTTCCTGCGCTTCGCCGCTTTCTTTAAGGACTCCTTTGCGATGTCCCTCGCCACTTGCAAGCGCGATTCTAGCTCAACCTTATAGTCGTCCAGTGAAGCGTATGGGACACGACGGGGGCCCTCTGGCACTTCACTAGGCTGGTCCGGGTCTCGGCCGTAGAGAAGAAAGAATGGCGATTCGCCCGTGCTCTCGTGTGCTGCGGAATTGTAGGCAAACATTGCATACGGGAGCCACAAATCCCAGTCCCGCTGGTCGCGCGAAACAAAATGCGACAGGAACCCGGCCACGGTTTGGTTCAGTCGCTCCACCGCGCCGTTGCAAGCCGGATGGTACGGTGTTGTCTGCTTCTTAGCGATCTTAAGCAGCTCGCAAACTCTCCTCATTAGCTGCGACACGAAGTTCGTTCCCCGATCTGTCAAGAGTTGCCTCGGGGGTCCATGTCGGAGCACGATCTGTTCGACAAATGCTCTTGCAACCGTGTCTGCCTTCTGATCTGGGAGTGCTACCGCTTCCGCGTATTTTGAAAGGTGATCGACAAATACTAAAATGTACTTGTTTCCGGAAGTGGTCGTGGGCAATAGGCCCATTATGTCCATACCTGTCCGCTCGAAGGGAGCCGAAACCTCAGGGAACGGCTGAATTGGAGCTGGTCTTCGTCCCTTGGGTGTTTTTCTTTCGAGACAGGAATGACACTTCGCACAGTAGTCTCTAACATCCCGTCGCATGCCACTCCAAAAGTACAAACGCTCCACACGCCTGCGTGTCTTCGCTACGCCAAAATGACCGGCGCATGGCGCATCGTGAAACGCGCGAAGAACCCTTTCTGTCCACGACCGAGGTATGACGACTCTCTCCCAAGCGGTTTTCTCTGGTCTCCCTTTCCTGGTTGGCCTCGTGCGCCGACACAGGGTGCCGTCTTTGCCAATGAAATAACCTAGCTGTTCGGGGTGAGACGGTGCGCCCTCTAAGCTTTCGATTATTCGCTTCAGGTCAGGATCTTTGCACTGCTCTGTGCGTAATTCGGCGGGGTCGACTACGGGGACAAACTCATCTATAGCTGCCACGGCAGCTGTGCGGCTGAGTGCATCAGCATTCAGATGTGTCTTTCCTGACTTGTGCTCAACTTCAAAGCAGTATTCCTGCAGGTGTAGATTCCATCTAGCGAGTCGCGAGCTAGGGTCCCTGACACTCATCAGCCATTTCAGAGGATGGCAGTCTGTGACTAGCTTGAATTTGCGGCCGTAAAGGTAGCATCTGAAGTGCTTTACTGCCCAGACAAAGGCGAGGCACTCCCTTTCCGTAGCTCCGAACTTTTGCTCTGTGGGGCTCAGCTGTCGGCTAGCAAAAGCAACGGGATGTTCTTTGCCCTCGATAACCTGAGATAGCACGGCACCAACTGCGAACTTTGACGCATCTGTGGCCATAACGAAGGGCAAACTAAAATCCGGGTGGCGCAACAGCGGTGCACTCATTAGCTTCCTTTTCAGGGCCCCAAAAGCATTCTCCGCGTTTTCGTCCCAGCGAAAGGCGACATTTTTGGCTGTTAAGGCGGTGAGCGGCTTAGCGAGCTTGGCGAACTCCTCTATGTGCCTTCGGTAGTAACCGATCAGGCCGAGAAACTGCCGGACCTGGCGGACGCTAGTCGGGGATGAAAAATCCGAGACACACCTTAGTTTCTCAGGGTCCGGTCGCACGCCGTCAGCTGAAACAACGTGCCCGAGGTATTTCACCTCGTTTTTGAGGAATTGGCACTTAGAGGGCTTCAGCTTGAGACCCGCTGCTCTTAGTCGCACCAAAACCTGCTCAATATCGCGCAAATGGTTATCAAAACTGTCACTGTATATGATAATGTCATCCATATACACGAAGCACAGCCTCCCCAGAAGACCTGCCAGGATAACATCAGCGGTTCTCTGCCAGACAGCAGGGCTGTTGGCCAGACCCATCGGCATTCTTTTCCATTCATAGTGCCCTGAGGGCGTGTTGAACGCCGTTTTCTCGGCATCTGCCGGATCCATTGCTATCTGCCAGAATCCCGCCGCCATGTCCACTACCGTGAAGTACCTGGCAGAGCCCAGCTGAGAAAGCGTCTCCTGTATATTGGGGATGGGGTATGGATCGATGCGAGTTACGGCATTTAGTTTGCGGTAGTCCACTACCAATCGATACGAGCCATCTGGCTTTTCCACCAATAGTGCTGGTGCTCCCCAGGGTGACTTTGAGTGTTCGACAATGCCGCGATCAATCAGGTCCTGCACCTGCCGCTCCATCTCCTCACGTTGGGAGTAAGGAATCCTGTACGCACGCTGGTAAACGGGCGATGAAGTGCCGGTTTCTATCCTGTGCTTTATAACGCCACAGCAGCCCAAATCCAGGTTGGACGCGGCGAATACCTCCGAGTAGTCGTTCAGCAAACCAGCCAGAGCCTCCCTCTCCCTGGATTTTACGTGAGAAAGATCGAACGACACCTTTGGAGCAGCCGAAGGACTAGCATGCTCTACAGTTGCGAGTACCGTATCGGTGGGCTCACGTTGCTCTATCGCAGAGGTGAAGAAAGCCAATGTTTTGTTCTTGGGAAGGCTCAGTGGCTGCTGGCTACAGTTAACCACCCGTAGGGGCACTCTGTGGGCATCATTAACTGTCACGAGGCACGCGGCTGCCTTCAGGCCATTGCTGAGAGAGTCGACCGGCTCAAGCACTCCCACGGCGCCGCTCTCTACATCTGAAGGCACAAACGCGTACAAAATGTGCTCCGACCAAGGAAGGACGACCGCCTCCTCGACCAGCCGGACGGCAACCCGCGAATATACCTTCTCCAATGATCCCACTGTTTGACGGGTGTCAATATCGGTAAGGCGAATCTCAGCCCCTCTCCTGTTCAAAAACGGAACTTTTGAGCCGCCCGCATTAACCTCTTCCTCAGAGAATGAGACTACTACCTTCCCTTTTCTCAGAAAATCCTGCCCTAATATACCTGACACTCCGTTTGGCAGAGACACCGTGTCCGGGCATACGTAGCAGGGGTGCTCCAATGCAATTCCGCCGAGAGAGAAGTGTAACCGGTAGAGTCCACTTATGCCAAGAGGATCCCCCGTTATGCCTACAAATTTGGTTGCCATACCACCAGACGCTTCCAACACCTCGCGGTCCCCCTTCCTTCGAAGCGTGTTAAAACTGCTCTCCTTAAGCAATGTCACCTTTGACCCCGTATCTATCAACAATTCCATACAACAACCATTTAACTTGCAGCGCACAACAGGGCATGCCTCGTCGGCCACACAAACTACCACCACCTCATCATCTACTGCTCCCTCCCCACGCTCCTCAGGCTGGGGAGGACTAACTAGTTTTTTGACTCGGTATCTGGAGCCCCGCTGTAGGCTTGCTTAGGGCGTGTCTCGCCTGCTTCTCTTTGTGGCTCCCCACGGCGCACGTTTTGGCAGAACCTGGCGATGTGTCCGCGACCCTGGCAAGCGAAGCATACGATTTCTTCAAAATCTCGCATACCGCGCCTGTACCTTTGTGGCGGTCTCCGGTTTCCAGCGAATGGGCGCTGTTGAGCGCGCGCTTCAACCTGGCATTCTACCTGCTGAGATAGCAGCTGTTCTAAGCGATCTAACCGCTCTGTCAAGAGAGCAACCTCAGGGTTGAGCACCGCTCTCTCTATGACGCGTACTCTCGCTGCGGCTGTCGTTAACGCCTCATTTTGTTCCTCATCCAATGCGGCCTCCACGGCTTGGTCGAAATTGCTCGGCTTGCGCGAGAGCACGAACCGGCGCACCGGGTCTTGCAGACCAGCCACGAACAAAGCGGTCATTTCCTCTTTAAGTATATCCTCCGCGTATTTCTTCTTAAGCTGGTCTCCTTCCTCCTCCCTGCTTAACGTATCGCGCGCTAAGCGCTGAAGCCGCGACGCAAACGTTCGCACGTCCTCCCCTACCATCTGTCCGGCGTCACGGAACCTTTGTACTCGCACGTGACGTGGTTCAGTGTCAAAATGCTCAAACGCGAGCTTCTTAAATTCCGCAAATGATTTTGTGCATTTTACTTTTTCGTCTCGCCATGCAAAATCATGAGCAGCTCCTGCCATCTTACACCTCGCCATTCCCAGCATTTGAGCATCGGACCATCCCCCCATTTTCCCAATCTCTTCTAGCATGGAAAAGAAATCGCAGATTGGAACCCCTGTCTTATCTCCCGTAAACGTCGGAATGACGCTTCCTAATGCCAGCATGCTTTCTCCGAGCGACGGCTGTGGAGTGGGAGCTCCCTCAGATAGTCATTTTTTTTTTCAAGCCCTCCAGTGCCTCAAGCCTCTCAAATGGGGGTAAAAGTCCCACAATCAGTCCCGTGATTCCCTTTTGATTACAATTTTGAAGTCATGAATGTCACAGCATTCAGAGGACATTTGCTTTTGAGACCCCACTTCTGACACCAGTGTGATGACCCCATAATGCGCAGGTCCACACGGGATGGAGAGGCAAAGAGACACCGTATGGCTCAGTTTAAACAAACAGGTATATTCAATAATTACACATGATTAAGGTTAAACATCAGAGGCTGGGGCGTCCGAGCTTACGTGCCGATGACTTCATGGGGGCGATGGAGTGGCTCCGGAGTTGGGCTCGAGCGGTTGCTGGCAGAAGCTGCACGCCGACCGGCTTCGGCGCTGAAGGCCCTCTTGGCGAACGATGTCGTCCTGAGCGTGCTTGCAGTAGAATTTCAATAGTCGTCCGTTTCTTCGAGGATGGTTCACAAACCCTTCCTCTAGTGTCGTTCGGCTTGGAAGATGAACAGGAGGCGAGCTTGTAGATGATGACAGCAGAGCATAATTTTACAACATACATATACAGAGAGTTAAACTGGAAAAAGCAGAACTGAATTTACAAAAGAACAAACTTTGCACTACTTACTCATCGACCGGGCAGGTTAGTGCCTAAGTAGCATCACATTACATGCTAAGCATGGAGCCCCAGCTCAGACTGGACTGCATCCGTTTACATGTGCTTTTAAGCACTTGATTAACAAAGGACTAAGGGCGGTCATTTCCAGTGGCCCGCCCAAAGCATCAATTCTCCAATCCAAAATAACATGCGAGATGGGGACCACCTCTTGGGTTGGGCTTAGCCTCGAACCCAGAGTCTGTTAACAATACAAACTAAATAAACAACAAAAACGCCACCACTCTCTCTCAAGTGAGAGTATACACAGGCTCTCTCTTCGGAGCTAATTCACTAGCGCCTGTCTTTCCACATTCTTGGCGAGTACTGCCTGTCCGCCATGACAGGTGTCCGTCGCGGCCCTTCTGGGAAGCTGTGGGTGCCTTCCCGGCGATAGCCCACGACAAAGGGGGGGGGAGGGAAAGAATGTCGTCTTCGCGGTAGCGCATAGCGTCGGCTGTGGTACGGCGCGCTCTGGCCCGCTGACAGCTCCCTTGTCCTGGAATGTTACCGGAAATTGGGGAGGATAAAGCCTGTTTCCCCGGGGCGGCGGCGGGTCCGGTTTTTCTGGTCGTCACTCAAAAAGCATGGCTGGGTAATTGATGATGCCGCTGTCACGGGTCTCCGTCTACGCCGCGCCGTCGAACGTGGATCCTCGTAGCACACACGGAATGTCACACAGTAATAAGAACGACTGACAATAAATGATCGAGGTCTTCTTTTTTCGCCGCCACTATACTGGCCTGGCGTTACTGGCTAGCATAGGATGCGGCGTCGGATGAATAGCGCCATGACACCTTGAACAAAGCGAAATCAATATTTACAATGCCTTCTTGTGTGACACTAAAAGAAAATTTCTTTTGGAAAACTTCGTGTTTTTTAGCCCTTTCCCATTGAAAAAGATCGACAGAAACGCTTCTTGCTTTCCGAATTTTAAAAAAAGCTTTTGGGGCCCTTATTTCTACGTATACAATTGGATACGCATATGGGTATACAGTTAAAGACATCTTCCGTCATTTATGGTCAAGAATTAAAGCGTAAATAAAAGCACTTCGTATAATGTCTTGCTCAACGGGCTTTAATTTTCATCCGTATTATTCGTTTGCGTTCATTTCTGAATACCAGAAGGAACAATAATTAATTTACTGTAATCAAATTACAGTGATATCATTATGTCTCACGGAAATTTGTTATTTATTAAATTACTTTCGTGCTGTAATAATTTATCAAAGTAGTGAATTACCTTGGGGCAGTAATTTCGTAGCAAAATTAATTAACTAATTCTGAAATTCATCACCACAATCATCAGCCTGACTCCACCCACTGCGGGGCAAAGGCCTCTCCCATGTCTCTCCAATTAACCCTGTCCTCTGCCAGCTGCGCCCACCCTTTGCCTGCAAACTTCTTAATATCATCCACCCACCTAACCTTCTGCCGCCCCCTGCCACGCTTGCCTTCTCTAGGAATCCACTCCGTTACCCTTGAGGACCAGCGGTTATCTTGCCTTCGCATTACATGCCCTGACCAAGGCCATTTTTTCCTCTTGATTTCGACTAGAATGTCATTAACCCGCGTTTGTTCCCTCACCCACTCTGTCTGCCTCCGGGCTCTTAACGTTACACCTATCAATCATTTTTCTGTCATGGCTGGCTGCGTTGTCCTTAACTTAAGCTGCACCCTTGCATGGGCAAGGTTTTGGTCTGTCGTAAGGCACCTGGAAATCAGAAACGACGCGTGGCAAGCCCGGTCCAGTTAAGGTCCCGTCAAGTGTGAAAGGATTGAGAAAGACCGTGCGTCCAAGACCGCCAGTGTCCAGGGTTGTCCGCTCACCGCCTGCTGCGCGCAACTACGTTTGTCAGATGCTAGTCGAGACTTGACTGAGAGTGCGGTGACGTGTACAGTATGGAGTGATCGAGAGGGAAGGACTCGCTCAATCGCTCGCAGTGCGTCTGTTCGTATAGGTCCAATACGGCGTGCCGCTTCCACGCAACGCTCATTGGGGTCCAGCCTATTGCGCACTGACGCGCTTGAGCGTATATGCAGTGTTGAAAAGTGTGTAGCTCTCCTTCTCTTGAGACTCGTCACCAAAGCGGCGGCTGATACGTGCGTGCACATGTCACTGCTGGTCCGCATGCGCTGCTCCGCTGGACTGCTGGCCCAGGCTGACTAGGGTACCTTTAGCTCAGGTTGGCTGAGGATAATATTAATAATAATAATAATAATATTATTAATAATAATAATAATAATAATAATAATAATAATAATAATAATAATAATAATAATAATAATAATAATAATAATAATAATAATAATAATAATAATAATAATAATAATTGGTTTTTGGGGAAAGGAAATGGCGCAGTATCTGTCTCATATATCGTTGGACACCTGAACCACGCCGGAAGGAAAGGGAAGGGAAGGAGGGAGCGAAAGAAGAAAGGAAGAAAGAGGTGCCGTAGTGGAGGGCGTACTGGAGGGCCCCACTTGGGGATCTTTAACTTATTCCGTGGCTGAGGATCACAAGCCAACAAACGGCAAAGATGGCAGACACGAAGAAAAAGCATGTGTGCTTTTAAGAGCGTTAGCTCTTACTGATCACGTTTCTCGATTTTTTGGGGCCTGCTACCACCTTCCTTCGGCGTGAAATCTTCTACGTCCGAGGCATTCAAGATGGCGACCCCCATAGTAAATCGATATAGCAGCCAAATTGGTGATTGATTGGTGGGGTTATTAGTATATCGAATTGATGATTGATTGGTGGAGTAACTTATAAATCCAATTGGTGATTGATTGGTGACGTCACTAATAAACCCAAGATGTCCAATTCGTATTTCCATTGGTGTACCTCACTTTAATTTCATTCATATCAATTCTATTAAATAAAAACCTAACGCTCCTTACTTCAACGCCTTCCAGACGGTGGCGGCATCATTTTTTATACAAAATTAAACCTCCTAATAAATTTATTACTTTTGTTACGGAATGAATGCCGTAAAATAATGCATTCCGTCCTAAATTGTCAGCCCAAGAAGTAGTACTTACATTACTAATTACAAAGAGGGCGATAAATTACTGTATTTGCACTAAGTTAATTACTGTAACGTCTGCTGCTATGGGCAAACCAGGCGACACCGGGAGAAGTGCGGTAGCAAAAGCAGGTAGTCTGTTAGTGTTTTACATGCGAATGCAGCCTCTTCTGTTCTTATGTAGGTGAGTTTTTTTTGTTATTTCCGCGAAATTTATACTACCGTGACACTGAATTATGAGTTTCCGCCCAACATTAGACATATCAGAGGCCCTTGTAGGTCAGCAGGTTGTTGAACAGCCGGAGTCGTCTCCGACCACTAGTCTCGGCACCAAGAGTGCATCGTCAGATGGTGCCCGCATGCAGCTCTGCACGGTTCGGAACTTGGAGGGTAGTGGCGTCTGATACCCTGGACCCCGACTGTACACGCCTTATATCAATATGTCCCTGTGTGGAACCTGTGTACGGTGAAATGACTTTTCGTTGGCAAAATTTACTCTGTTTTTTTTTTATTATGGGGCTCTGCACAAAGCATTTTCCAATGCATGCACCTGTGCTACTATCGATCCACTCCGAGCGCTGCACATGGCAGGAATAGTTACTGCTATTTTAAACACTTGTGTTCAGTAATATTCAGCCTGATATTTTTTGAAGACGTGGAGAAAAGGAACGATGCATATAATGCCTCGTTATGGCACTCAGTATGGTAAAATGATGCGTAGGTAATTTCGCTATTCAAGTGAAAGAATGTAACCACCTCTTTGCTACGAGGTCGACAGCGCAGGCATCGCCGCAGAGTCGCACTATTTCGTGAGCGAAACTTCCACCGTTCTCTTGTTTGCAAAAAAAAAAAAAGCGCACAGGACGGTTTCCATTGTGTAACCGGTCATTCTATGTTGAGGGAAAAAGGATTTGAGTTCGACCCTCTCCGAATTCTTCCATAAAATTTGTGGCTCTTTATTGAGCCGTCAAAAGTTATTGCTCTTAACAAAATTGGGGAAAAAGTTCCAGGTCATGTGACAGCCGTTTGAATTTTTCAGATGAGTGTAGATAAACGTCTCATTAAAAAATTACAAGAAGTCAAATATTTCACTTTTACGCTCGAAATTTTTTATAGATAATGCATACGCGTTGCGGCTTTGTACGGTGCAAAGTTTTTGCGTTGTTTTATTTCATTATTTTATTGTAGAATGAGTCGTTTTTTTTTTACCCTTACGTGACATTCGCGAGAAACATCTAAATCTTCAACGACTCTCTGCAACCTATGGACTATCTTGTTAAAATTTTAAACGAGAGTACAACAGAACACATTTCAGGAAAAAAAAGTGTCGAACTTGCAAAAATGTGTGTCGGACGCGGTTTGGTCATAAATTTCATACAGAGGTGTTCCTAGTAAGAATTATAAAAGTGGTCTGATTGATAGCTAGCTTTATTCTTATTTCGCCTACAGATTTTTATCTGTCTTTTTTTCACTCCGGGGGGAAAATTTCTAGAAGTTCAGCGTCGCACCACCGCACATGGTTGCCCCAGAGTGTTTGTTCAAGAAGGTGCTTTCTCCCCAGGTTGGCGGCGGGAAGATGCGCTTCTTTTCGCGCCTCAATTACAGCATCGGGCGCGTCTCCTTTTTTAGGCTCGTGTACATGAGAGCGTGTGGAAATAGGGGGAGACAAAGCCTTCCGCCCGCCACATCACACTCCCACTCCGCGGATGCAGCGTTCCCGCTCGCTAACCGCGGAGAGGTTCGAGCTCGAGAGACAAAGGGAAGGGACGACACAGCGTTAACACTCATATGCTATTTATTACACTTGCAATTAATACACAGAGCGGGCCAGCTAGCTACAAAATATCAACGAGGCATTCCTCGGAAGTAGAAGGCTACGTAAGAAGGACTTCCGACTTAGCGGCTGGGGCAGGGGCGCGACTTTGGAAGTATCTGCGGCGAACATTTATATGCGCCGACAATGGCAGCCGGGTTTTCCCATGCGCGCCGCATTCTTGGAGCAAAGCCATTCCCTAGCATTTGCTGGGGAAGGCGACCAGAGCGCACATTTGCTGCACTCGCTTCGCTGCCTGGAACCAGAAGTCCAGCGGCAAGGCACAACGGATCCCCGTGCGCCTGCCGCGGAAGGTGACGAGAGCGTGCGGCTTCAACCGCTCGTGACGCTGGCCGGATCCCGAAGAGAGGTGGTGGTGGTGGTTGTTGCTATGGGATATTCTGGGGAGGGGGTACATAAATCTTCCGACGCCGGGAATCGAACCCGGGCCTTCTGGGTGAAAGCCAGATATCCTAGCCACTAGACCACTGTCCGGTCCCGCAGAATTCCGCGTACGAGATGGCGCTCCCGTCTCCGTTCCCTTTCCCCCATGAGGGAGACTTCCCTCCTCGCCCAACCGGTGCTGTCCTGAAGGCCGACGATGAAGATGGGCCGCATCGAAATGGAGGGGGCAAACAGGTTTGCCATTTCCTTTCCCCCCAAATAAAACCAACCAAACCAACCAACCAAAACAGGTTTCCACAAGCGATATGCCAGCGCCTGGATGTAGTCAAAAGGAGAAGTTTACGGGATGCGGCGCTGTGCACTGCCACAGCGCTGCACAGAATTCTGTCTTGTGCTTACACGAGCTGTGGTTTGCGAGAGCAGTATCACATGACTAGAGAGGGCATCGGGAAGAGCGAATACGATCGTCGCAGGAAGCCGGCGTCTCGCCACTTCAACGGTCAGCGTTCTCCAGCGCCTATTCACCTTTCAGTCGAAGGCTACGCATTTCTCTGAGCTCCCAAATTTCTTAACGGTAGTCATACGCCTCATAAAGAAGGCGCGATACAGCCCTTATTTCAAACGCAGAATAAATGCATTTTCTCTTTCCAGTGGAGCGTGCAGCGCTGTCAGATATTTTGTTCTACAGGTGCCCCGCTAAAAATAGAGCATGCATAGCTTTGACAGCTCTTGTCCTTGGCAGTCATGAAAGAAGCCTCATATTTGATCAGTGACAGTAGATATATGTTCAATTTGCTGGGCCAATGCCTTAATCTCAAAGCCGCGGTCCTTGCTTGTGTTTTGGGAGGTCGTCACAGGAGTGGGAGGAGCTACGAGGGAGATGAACTACGCTGTCATTCATGACGTCACTGCGTTCGAACCAGTAAGAATGGTGCGTTGCCGTGGCGCGTTCCAGCGACTTAATGAGTTTATATTATTGCAACCCGCCTCCTTTCAGGGTAACCGTTTGAAGGGTTTTTATCGTGGTTGCCATCCTTCGGTTACGCCGACTGCTGACAACGCTGATGCTCGACCCAGGGGACGGGTGTTTAACAGCTATCGCTGTAAACGTGCCTTGCTAAGCCTTCATGGAATATAACGGATATGTGTGCTCGGAAGTGCTCGCTTTGGACAATGAGCTGTGTGCGCTAATGTGGTTGAGAGCAGGGTGCATGTTTTCGAGGATGGGCGAAAAGTTGGAGAGCTTTTCGCTGCATTACATGTGTCAGCTCGTTACATTTTTTTTCCTGGCTCTATGTCAGGCACCGCCAGTCAAGACCTCCATCGGTTTGATAGCCTCTATCGCTGATTTTGCATTCAATGACGTCAAGAACAACTTACCAACCACCATACGAAGAATGCTAAAAGCTAGCGTTGGACGTAAATAGAAGCTAAGGAACACGCTTGCACAGCTACCACAATCAGTCACAACACCTTTAGGACTGTGCAAAATATACAGCCTCCCGAAAAGCAATTTGTGCAATATGAGACTTGCGGAAGGTAATCTTTATCACATTGCTCGGGTTAGAGCAACCTGGATCTTACAAGAAACACCAGTGGCTGTATTTAAAGTAGCCACCTGGACACATCGCGATTTGTCAATATGACTCATATTGCGTAGTTGCGTAGTCGGAATTGGAACAGGATCCCAATTGAATATATTGGAGAATGAGAGACAATCGACTCAGAATTGAGTAGAAGGCGCCCGTGTGCTGTGCGATGTCAGTGCACGTTAAAGATCCCCAGGTGGTCGAAATTATTCCGGAGCCCTCCACTACGGCACCTCTTTCTTCCTTTCTTCTCTCACTCCCTCCTTTACCCATTCTCTTACGGCGCGGTTCAGGTGTCCGCCGATGTGACAGAGATACTGCGCCATTTCCTTTCCCCAGAAACCAATTTTCAATTTTAACCAGAACTGGAATAGATTGGCGACTGAAAAATGAATGCTATCGCCTTTCCTCCGCATCAATACTATTGATCGCACCCAATTTTTTTCCTCGATGATTAGTTTGATGTATTAATGCGATAACATTAGAAGGCCCATGACGACGAGAACTGTCTGGCGACGTCTGAACTGTCGAGGACACCTCTGCCCTTCTGGCTCTTGAGCAGGAGGCAAAATGCCCCGCATGCACAATGCACTTTTTTTTTTAAATTTTATTCGCGGGAAAAAGAAGTTGACCAATAGCGAACGTCTCGCTCACTAGTGGCGTTTCCCCCAACCTCTCCCCTCCTCCCCAGCACACTTATCTCGAGCGGATGAAATCAACCCAGAGCCCTCTGACATTTTATCTTACATAAACCAACCGCACTATGGAACATTGAACTCGGCGCGCAACCACCATACCTTTCTCGAACATGGTTCCTGCGACTGCCATCACAATCTTGTGCGCGACCACGTACTTATCAGCAATCATTGGTTATCACGAACATAATTGGAGCCCAGATACTGTGAGTCGACATTGATGGAATCCAATAAAGTACTTGTCGACGATAATAAGAAGTAAATTTTGTATGTTTGGTTCCATGTGTCACTCATCCGTTTCAACTTCTATTGTTTTTCGCTCCCCTTTCAAAGGAATCATGGAGGCCTTTATCATTTGGTAATAAAAAAGCGATAATTGTAACAGCACCAACATTCGTTCTTGATGAGACTTCTCCCGCTTTGACTGATAACGGCAGCTGCTTCCACACCTTCAACTTATATTGCCCACTAGTTCTACTTGGTTATTGCCATGAAATATAAATCGTGTAATCTAGAATTACCCATGACCAAGCAGGGCAGTTTTTCTAAGGTTAATATAAACTCGCAATAATCTGTGTCCTTAAATTTTAAATGTGTATTGAATTAAAATCCACTCTTCAAAGGCGTGGCTAGCACGTCGTGGGAAGAAATCATCCTCAAGGAACAGTACCTCACTGTTTAGCACTTTTGACCAGTGCTTGGATTGCACGGAAAAATATTTTATTGGAAGCCGAACATAATAGGGAGAGAAAACGCCATGAAATGAGGACATTTTTCGGGACAACGTGAGTGCTTTAAAGTGCTCTTATTAGCATTTAGCTCAAGCAACACAGTGTCTCAATGATGTTTTAGCACGAAACGCATATTTTAGTTTCGTGAGTTGAATGAAATAGTCAGAAACATTCCCAGGGTCTCCTTGCTTAAGCTGTCTCTTTTCTCGGTATAGATATTCTTGAATTCAGGGAACGATCGCTTCACTCTACGGTGGCTAAAGGTACATATATATTACAGTGCTTGTTGTCATAATCTATACGTTTCGGTTTCTTAGTGAATGCACCCCCATCCTTGATTTTTGTCAAGCGAGCTGCCAAGCTTCTATTTTGGCATGCCGTCCAGCTTCTCTGCCAAGAACTTCAAACTGGGCCTCAAGCTCGAGTGCCGTCGGTTTCAGTTTTTGAAATGGCGCTCGGAATAAATCCGTGCTGCTACATGCTGTACACAACTCACTGAGAAGTGAGTCGCACTTTCTTGCAGCAACTTTTTTGCAGCTGATACCATTAAATTTTTTACAAAGTCTTTTACCTAGACACAGTTTTCTGCTTAACACTTCGTTGCTCTTAGGAATGTGCCTCATCGAGTCACGACTGGTTCAGGAGGCAAGGAAAGATTTGTAGTTGATACGAAAATCAAACCTCGCTTCGAAGATTTAGGCCTACACAGCACTGCCTTCATTTCACAGAAGAACGTATTAACCCTAGGGTGTATGACTGGAATCTCTTCTATAAATCGGTGCAGAGCGTGTGCAACGCAAGTGACATGTTTTAGGTGTGGAAGCATAGACTTGAGATTCTGGAACGCGGCTTTCATACATAAGGTTTGTCAGGTATCACAATCAGTCTTTCATATTGAGTGCAGTCGGGCCAAAATCTGTGGCAAGCATTCACAAATTGACGCTGAGTCGTCTCACCACAGGCCGACAAAACTATCCGTTCGGTGGAGGCTCAATTGCATTAACAACGAAATGGTGCAAGGATCAATTGTTTCGTCAAATTGAAAGTGATCGGCTGAGACAGCCACATTCGCTGGAACGCTTTCAACATTTTGCCTCTAACTTGTCTTGCAGCCTGTCAGCATGCTGCCGACGAACATATTGCTCGCCCAGCCAAAGGAAAAACATTTCTTCGATTCGTTGCGCTGACTACTCTGACCCTCGGACAAAACGCACTTTCTCCGAATTAGTGGCCGGAGGAACGCAGACTCCGACGAGAACGCACCGCGCTTGCAAAAGATAAAGAGAAACCAGTTGAAGCACCCGGACATACCAGAGACACCGATTGTTCACAAAAAAGGATGAGACCCCACGGACGCCTCCCCACCCCGAAGGGAAGAGGGGAAACTCACGCGACCGGAAAAAAAAGGGAAAGAAGGAAGGGAAACAGAGGGACGAGTGGACACCGAGTGGCCGTACCGGCAGCAGCTCAGTTCGCACAGGAGCGATCTTCATCGAGAGACTAAGATCTTTCTAAATTTTCTTAAAGCGACCTCAATAAATCAGTTTTCTAATATACAATGAGTGTCTACTAACAGGTGCAACACCATCAGAGTTGTTCTGTCAGGGCAGTTCTGTCCAGTCCACTTAGAAATGAATTTCTTAACCGCTGGGTGATCCACCTTTTTAAAGGAAATCTTATCATTCACTACTGTTGTCGCGAGGTTGTCGTTGATTGAACGCTGGCGATCGCAGAGGCTTTGCTCCTAACGGAAAAAAAATCTTGAATGTGCTCTCTTTTTTGCCAACAAACACTGGCTTCTTGTTTCTTCTTCTAGTGATGTAGTGTCCCCACATGTTTATTCTGCCCTTTGCCGATCATACCGTCCTTCGTTAAGATGATTTAGATACTTCATACAAATTTTGCATCTCACCGTGCGTCTCTCTTGTTTCAACACCTTCGTTTTCCCGGTATTTCAATCGTGCTTGCAGAGGTACCATGTTAACCGCTGTCTTTCACCGGTACACATGCAAGCGCGTATGCAAATACTTTAAAAATAAAGCCCTCGTTCAAACAAAAAGACCGCAGAAGGCGAAGGCTTCAACGTGCTCCACTTTCAGAACTTCCAAAGCGTATTTCGCACTGATTACGGCAGTGACTGCGTCTGTGTATATAGTGCACCGCACGCCGCAAGTCACCGTTGCCACTGAACGGAACACGAAAGAAAAACGAGACTTCTGAGAGAAGGAAAACAGGTGAAACTGTAGAACTTCAGCAGCCCGCCGTAAAAACTCTGCCCAAAGCTGTCAACCGTCTCGAGGTCACTTCGACGAGTTCAACGCCATCTTCTAGATTGAAGCCGCTGGAGGCGCTCAGCGACGACAAGTGGGTGACGAGGAAAATATAATCATTTGTTTCCCCCACTGCTTTCCTGTGGCCACAAATGGGCTTCTACCGCACGAGGCGGATTTAACGTTGTTGACGGCGGAACTTATCGCTGATCCGTCAGTGCAACTGTGGTCAAGACCCCTTTCCCAAGCATTTCACCCAGAAGAGCCGAGCACCAGGCCGGAGGAAATCTTGTACCCATTAAAAACCGGTGGGTACCCGGCGGCACTAGGGATCGAAACCAGCACCTCCCGAATGCGAGGCGGATGCTTTACCACAAGGCCACGCTTCGGCCTTCCACTGCTTTTCTGAGTTTCCCGTGCTTCGAACGATGCCCAGCCCATATCCCCCTGTACTGCCACGTTTGTGGTTTTCCCGTGGGCACCTAGTGCAAATCTTCCGACACCTCTCTGATTTATTTCTGATCTTGACTGAACGCCTGCCTTTAGGCACGCATTCACGAAATTAGGCATTCACGAAAGTAAGCCATGGCACCAGTCTTCCTTTCCAAATACCTCTCAGTACCTCATATTTGTTGTGCCCCCATAATGCCCTGTGTTCCATTATGCCAGCGTCTCTTCGTCCTTTTGCCCTAACAGACTGTTCGTGCTTTTCCGTGTAGATATGTCCTGTGACATTCCTTGTGTGCTGCGAGGTTCCGCGTTCCACGGCGCGGCGTAGACGGAGACCCAGATGACAGCGGCATCATCAATTACCCAGCCATGCACTTTGAGTGACGACCAGAACGAAGGGACCCGCCGCCGTGACAGCGGCATCATCAATTACCCAGCCATGCTCTTTGAGTGACGACCAGAACAACCGGACCCGCCGCCGCCGCCGCGGGGAAACAGGGTTTATCCTCCCCAATTTGCGTGGCCGTTCCAGGTGCGGCCCTCCCGGGCACATTCCAGGACAAGGGAGCTGTCAGCGGGCCAGAGCGCGCCGTACCACAGCCGACGCTATGCGCTACCGCGAAGACAACATTCTTTCCCTCCTTCCCCTTTCGACGTGGGCTATCGCCGGGAAGGCACCCACAGCTTCCCGCCGTGCCTCGTGAACTAAAGCGCATTCCCAGAAGGGCCGTGACGGACACCTGTCATGGCGGACAGGCAGTACTCGCCAAGAATGTGGAAAGACAGGCGCTAGTGAATTAGCTCCGAAGAGAGAGCCTGTGTATACTCTCACTTGAGAGAGAGTGGTGGCGTTTTTGTTGTTTATTTAGTTTGTATTGTTAACAGACTCTGGGTTCGAGGCTAAGCCCAACCCAAGGGGTTGTCCCCATCTCGCATGTTATTTTGGATTGGAGAATTGATGCTTTGGGCGGGCCACTGGAAATGACCGCCCTTAGTCCTTTGTTAATCAAGTGCTTAAAAGCACATGTAAACGGATGCAGTCCAGTCTGAGCTGGGGCTCCATGCTTAGCATGTAATGTGATGCTACTTAGGCACTAACCTGCCCGGTCGATGAGTAAAGTAGTGCAAAGTTTGTTCTTTTGTAAATTCAGTTCTGCTTTTTCCAGTTTAACTCTCTGTATATGTATGTTGTAAAATTATGCTCTGCTGTCATCATCTACAAGCTCGCCTCCTGTTCATCTTCCAAGCCGAACGACCCTAGAGGAAGGGTTTGTGAACCATCCTCGAAGAAACGGACGACTACTGAAATTCTACTGCATACACGCTCAGGACGACATCGTTCGCCAAGAGGGCCTTCAGCGCCGAAGCCCGACGGCGTGCAGCTTCTGCCAGCAACCGCTCGAGCCCAACTCCGGAGCCACTCCATCGCCCCCATGAAGTCGTCGGCACGTAAGCTCGGACGCCCCAGCCTCTGATGTATAATCTTAATCATGTGTAATTATTGAATATACCTGTTTGTTTAAACTGAGCCATACGGTGTCTCTTTGCCTCTCCGTCCCGTGTGGACCTGCGCATTATGGGGGTCATCACACTGGTGTCAGAAGTGGGGTCTCAAAAGCAAATGTCCTCTGAATGCTGTGACATTCATGACTTCAAAATTGTAATCAAAAGGGAATCACGGGACTGATTGTGGGACTTTTACCCCCATTTGAGAGGCTTGAGGCACTGGAGGGCTTGAAAAAAAAAATGACTGTATCTGAGGGAGCTCCCACTCCACAGCCGTCGCTCGGAGAAAGCATGCTGGCATTAGGAAGCGTCATTCCGACGTTTACGGGAGATAAGACAGGGGTTCCAATCTGCGATTTCTTTTCCATGCTAGAAGAGATTGGGAAAATGGGGGGATGGTCCGATGCTCAAATGCTGGGAATGGCGAGGTGTAAGATGGCAGGAGCTGCTCATGATTTTGCCTGGCGAGAAAAAAAAGTAAAATCCACAAAATCATTTGCGGAATTTAAGAAGCTCGCGTTTGAGCATTTCGACACTGAATGAGTGCTAATGAGCTAATGAGTGAGCTAATGAGTTAATGAGCTAATGAGTGCACCGCTGTTGCGCCACCCGGATTTTAGTTTGCCCTTCGTTATGGCCACAGATGCGTCAAAGTTCGCAGTTGGTGCCGTGCTATCTCAGGTTATCGAGGGCAAAGAACATCCCGTTGCTTTTGCTAGCCGACAGCTGAGCCCCACAGAGCAAAAGTACGGAGCTACGGAAAGGGAGTGCCTCGCCGTTGTCTGGGTAGTAAAGCACTTCAGATGCTACCTTTACGGCCGCAAATTCAAGCTAGTCACAGACTGCCATCCTCTGAAATGGGTGATGAGTGTCAGGGACCCTAGCTCGCGACTCGCTATATGGAATCTACACCTGCAGGAATACTGCTTTGAAGTTGAGCACAAGTCAGGAAAGACACATCTGAATGCTGATGCACTTAGCCGCACAGCTGCCGTGGCAGCTATAGATGAGTTTGTCCCCGTAGTCGACCCCGCCGAATTACGCACAGAGCAGTGCAAAGATCCTGACCTGAAGCGAATAATCGAAAGCTTAGAGGGCGCACCGTCTCACCCCGAACAGCTAGGTTATTTCATTGGCAAAGACGGCACCCTGTGTCGGCACACGAGGCCAACCAGGAAAGGGAGACCAGAGAAAACCGCTTGGGAGAGAGTCGTCATACCTCGGTCGTGGACAGAAAGGGTTCTTCGCGCGTTTCACGATGCGCCATGCGCCGGTCATTTTGGCGTAGCGAAGACACGCAGGCGTGTGGAGCGTTTGTACTTTTGGAGTGGCATGCGACAGGATGTTAGAGACTACTGTGCGAAGTGTCATTCCTGTCTCGAAAGAAAAACACCCAAGGGACGAAGACCAGCTCCAATTCCGCCGTTCCCTGAGGTTTCGGCTCCCTTCGAGCGGACAGGTATGGACATAATGGGCCCCTTGCCCACGACCACTTCCGGAAACAAGTACATTTTAGTATTTGTCGATCACCTTTCAAAATACGCGGAAGCGGTAGCACTCCCGGATCAGAAGGCAGACACGGTTGCAAGAGCATTTGTCGAACAGATCGTGCTCCGACATGGACCCCCGAGGCAACTCTTGACAGATCGGGGAACGAACTTCGTGTCGCAGCTAATGAGGAGAGTTTGCGAGCTGCTTAAGATCGCTAAGAAGCAGACAACACCGTACCATCCGGCTTGCAACGGCGCGGTGGAGCGACTGAACCAAACCGTGGCCGGGTTCCTGTCGCATTTTGTTTCGCGCGACCAGCGGGACTGGGACTTGTGGCTCCCGTATGCAATGTTTGCCTACAATTCCGCAGCACACGAGAGCACGGGCGAATCGCCATTCTTTCTTCTCTACGGCCGAGACCCGGACCAGCCTAGTGAAGTGCCAGAGGGCCCCCGTCGTGTCCCATACGCTTCACTGGACGACTATAAGGTTGAGCTAGAATCGCGCTTGCAAGTGGCGAGGGACATCGCAAAGGAGTCCTTAAAGAAAGCGGCGAAGCGCAGGAAGGAGGTGCACGATCGCAGTGCTAGAGACGCGCCGTTTGATGTGGGGGACAGCGTGTACATTGAAAACTGCCAAAGGCAGATTGGGCTAGCTCGTAAGTTCCAGACGAAGTGGAGAGGACCGTGCGAGGTTGTCGAGAAGCTTTCTCCGGTAAACTTCAGAGTCCGAGACGTGAACCGGCGTTTGATAAGGATACACGCAAATCGCCTCAAGTCGGCACCGGTTCAGTATTCACGAAATGAGGAAAGGGAAAGCGCGGATTTTGATGGGGACAGAAGTGAAGCGGAGCGCGCAGATAGTTCGCAAGAAACGCCCTCTCCTGCATTTGTTCGGCAGGCGCCCGAGGTGACGGCCGGAATGCCACCGGATTTACTTCATGCATTGCTAGAAAAAGAAGCGCGCGAGGTTGCCGCGCAGATAACGCCAGGAGAGGCTCCTGCCACGAGCCCTCGCGAGTCCCAAAGCAGACAAAGGGGCACAGACTTACTTAGTATGACTCATGAAGGCCGATATCCGCTGCGAAATCGGAAAGCTAAGTCGGACTAATGGCGTAAACAGAGCGGAGTTGTGAACTGGTTAGAATTGTGTAATGCCGCAGCTCATAACATTGCTATATGCGTATGTGTTAAGTTATCTGAGTTAATAGTTAAACCTTTCTGTCATTAAGTAACACCTTCACAGGAGAGCATGCGGAGCGCATGCAGAACCTGCCCTACTTCCTTTCGTTATCTATATTTTTGTCTGTGCCGTGATCGTGCTAGAAGTGGGAGCTCCTTTGTAACTGTGGTAAATTTATTTCGTCCAGTTTGGACTAGAAAGGAGAGGCTTGGGTGCTGAGTTTCATGTTTATCTGTAAAAGAAGATCAGTGCTGCCCCTGGAGACGCCAGTTATGAAAGCGGAGGCATTGGTGTTGTGCAGTGGTGTTGAGTGCAGCGAAAAGTGTTTTGTCGGACGCACTGTGCGAGGCGATTCAGAAAGACAAGGGGAGCTGCAGGGACTCAAATGTTCGGAGAACATTCTTCTGGAGGGTGAGCGAGTGTGACATTCCTTGTGTGCTGCGAGGTGCATTCCTTGTGTGTGCTGCGAGGTTCCGTGTTCCACGGCGCGGCGTAGACGGAGACCCAGATGACAGCGGCATCATCAATTACCCAGCCATGCTCTTTGAGTGACGACCAGAACAACCGGACCCGCCGCCGCCGCCGCGGGGAAACAGGCTTTATCCTCCCCAATTTGCGTGGCCGTTCCAGGTGCGGCCCTCCCGGGCACATTCCAGGACAAGGGAGCTGTCAGCGGGCCAGAGCGCGCCGTACCACAGCCGACGCTATGCGCTACCGCGAAGACAACATTCTTTCCCTCCTTCCCCTTTCGACGTGGGCTATCGCCGGGAAGGCACCCACAGCTTCCCGCCATGCCTCGTGAACAAAAGCGCATTCCCAGAAGGGCCGTGACGGACACCTGTCATGGCGGACAGGCAGTACTCGCCAAGAATGTGGAAAGACAGGCGCTAGTGAATTAGCTCCGAAGAGAGAGCCTGTGTATACTCTCACTTGAGAGAGAGTGGTGGCGTTTTTGTGGTTTATTTAGTTTGTATTGTTAACAGACTCTGGGTTCGAGGCTAAGCCCAACCCAAGGGGTGGTCCCCATCTCGCATGTTATTTTGGATTGGAGAATTGATGCTTTGGGCGGGCCACTGGAAATGACCGCCCTTAGTCCTTTGTTAATCAAGTGCTTAAAAGCACATGTAAACGGATGCAGTCCAGTCTGAGCTGGGGCTCCATGCTTAGCATGTAATGTGATGCTACTTAGGCACTAACCTGCCCGGTCGATGAGTAAAGTAGTGCAAAGTTTGTTCTTTTGTAAATTCAGTTCTGCTTTTTCCAGTTTAACTCTCTGTATATGTATGTTGTAAAATTATGCTCTGCTGTCATCATCTACAAGCTCGCCTCCTGTTCATCTTCCAAGCCGAACGACACTAGAGGTAGGGTTTGTGAACCATCCTCGAAGAAACGGACGACTATTGAAATTCTACTGCATACACGCTCAGGACGACATCGTTCGCCAAGAGGGCCTTCAGCGCCGAAGCCCGACGGCGTGCAGCTTCTGCCAGCAACCGCTCGAGCCCAACTCCGGAGCCACTCCATCGCCCCCATGAAGTCGTCGGCACGTAAGCTCGGACGCCCCAGCCTCTGATGTATAATCTTAATCATGTGTAATTATTGAATATACCTGTTTGTTTAAACTGAGCCATACGGTGTCTCTTTGCCTCTCCGTCCCGTGTGGACCTGCGCATTATGGGGGTCATCACAGTACTCACGACCAAGAGGTCCGCATTTTCAGAGAGGCCTTCCTTCTAATAATAATAATAATAATAATAATAATAATAATAATAATAATAATAATAATAATAATAATAATAATAATAATAATAATAATAATAATAATAATAATAATAATAATAATAATAATAATAATAATAATAATTGGTTTTGGGGGAGGGAAATGGCGCAGTATCTGTCTCATATATCGTTGGACACCTGAACCGCGCCGTAAGGGAAGGGACAAAGGAGGGAGTGAAAGCAGAAAGGAAGGAAGAGGTGCCGCAGTGGAGGGCTCCGGAATAATTTCGACCACCTGGGGATCTTTAACGTGCACTGACATCGCACAGCACACGGGCGCCTTAGCGTTTTTCCTCCATAAAAACGCAGCAGCCGCCGCGGTCGGGTTCGAACCCGGGAACTCCGGATCAGTAGTCGAGCGCCCTAACCACTGAGCCACCGCGGCGGGGCCTTCCTTCTGTCGATAGAAAAAAAAGGCCGGCGCGTACGTCATCTCGGTGTATAGTTAATGACGGCACAATGTGGATGGATTGTTGTGAGATTTTCGGTTTTAAACGTTCGCGATGTGCAAATTCGCCGCGGGCAAACGTAATGTCTGAAACCTTGTTCCTTGAGCGAACGCATGCGAAGAGTCAGCTTGATTATCAATGTCGGCGTTAAAATTCACGTGAATAGGATGCGCGTTAGCAATGACGGTGAAGTAAGCATGCATTTAGCTGGTCTTCAAGAAGTGCATGCTATGATGGTGTTGCCGGGTTCCGAGCGCATGCACGGTGTTTCACCTAATACTTTACACAACCTTTACAAATACGTTTTTGAGTTAAAAGAACACTTTTTCCGGCATAGCATCGGCAGGGATGAAGTACACCAGATTATAGCTAAGTCGTTCTAACTAGCAGGCTGGTTAACAAATGTTGAATCGTTGGCTTTTTTACTATTACTCTTAGGCTCCTCAATTACTGACAGGCGTGATGCCCACCGCAAATAATATCCATATCAGTTTTTAGAATTTTGAAAACAGGGTTACCTGGCGGCTTTGTAACCCAACAAATTTTCTGCGCTTCCCGAGAAACTTGCAGGCAAAGTAACCTCTCCAGTCGAAATAGGCAAAATTTGTTGCGACACAGCGCCGACGGTAATCGCGTTTTCGAATTTCTAAAACTGATATGGATATTACTCACGTTGGACTACACGCCTTTCAATAAACAAGGGGCCTAACGGCAATGGTTAAAAAATTATCTACTCAGTATTAGTTAACCTGCTAGATAGCATGTTTCAGCTGTATACTAAAGTACTTCACCCCTAACAATGTTCTGCCGAAAAAAGCGCTTTTCTAACCAAAGAAATCTTATTTTCATAAATTGTGTAAATTGTGTCGTAGGTGAAACACTCTGTATATGACTGTGCATTCTGCTTATTGTAAAAGCGGTGAAATTTACCCACAAACTTCTTTGTTGAATATAACCTACGTGCAGCCCTGGACAAAAATTTGCGCGATGCGAGTTCACCGAACAATAATTATTTCTTCTCGGTCAGGCAAACCATGTTAATTAAAACCACTGAAGCATGAAAGCGTTTGCGTGCTCTGTTTGTGATATCGATGATTGGGAAGCGATCGATGCCACGAAGAAATATTTCCTGCGGTTCCGCGTCCCGTTAACTTTTGTCCATGCTTGTGCATGTGCTGACCTCTCTGGCTAATCGCTCAACTACGCGCAGCCAAAGAACGTGTCGTTCGTGTACTGCGTGGCACCTCATTGGTCAAGTGAGTGCTCTTTTTTACGCATTGGGACATGACGGTTCTTGTGCTTCGATCATCGCGGCTGTCCATGAAGCTCAGTCTGCGCGATACTTCTTCGACACAAATCGGAAGATATTCGAACTGCATTTTCGACAGGCGCAGTTTGAGTAAAAAACTGCGGCGTACTTTACTGGTATGATTGCAAACGAAGCGCCCGCCAGCTTACGCTCAGCACACAGCTCCAGCCGGAGATTCTCACTTTACAACCACGGTGGCAGCAGCAGCGCACCCCTTTCTCGCGCGTACTTATTGGAGTTACCTTGTTGCGGGTAAACTGAATGGTAGCTTCGGTGTTCTGAAGCTTGTATAGCAACCTAACTTGGCCACTTGTCTTGTGGAAATATCGAGGGACAAAGGGTAGGGACAGCAAAGCGTTAACACTCATATGCCATTTATTACACTTGCAATTAATGCACACAGCGGGCCAGCTAGCTACAAAACATCAACGAGGCATTCTTCGGAAACAGAAGGCTACATAAGAAGGGCTTCCGACTTAACGGCTGGGGCAGGGGCGCGACTTCGGAAGTATCGGCAGAGAACGTTTGTATGTGCCGACAATGGCGGCCGGGTTTTAACTTGCGCGCCGCATTCCTGGGCAAAGCGATCCCCGAGCATTCGCTGGGGAAGGCGACCAGAGCGCGCGTTTGCTGCACTCGCTTCGCTGCCTGGAACCAGAAGTCCAGCGGCAAGGCACAACGGATTCCCGTGCACCTGCCTCGGAAGGTGACGAGAACGTGCGGCTGCAACCGCTCACAACGCTGGCCGTGTCCCGAAGACGCTCTGTCCGGTCCCGCAGAATTCCACGTAACCTGCGAGGTGGCGCTCCCTTCGCCGTTCCCTTTTCTGTAAAGGGCTTCACCCTACAGTAGAAAGCAGCAGGGCTGATTTATCCAAGGCATTGAGGTTTAAGGACAGTGAAGGGAAATTAGATTTTAAGCGGGTAGAAGTAACCAGCGAAGGTTATCTGATTGGTGGCTAAAATCAAGAGAAGAGTAAAATTTCATAAGTCATGGCTTGGTGGCTTGAGCCACCACCCGATTTAAAGGGTTCAGCCGTATCCATCCATCCATCCATCCATCCATCCATCCATCCATCCATCCATCCATCCATCCATCCATCCATCCATCCATCCATCCATCCATCCATCCATCCATCCATCCATCCATCCATCCATCCATCCATCCATCCATCCATCCATCCATCCATCCTTTCCCCCAGGAGGGAGACTTCCCGCCTCGCCCAGCCGGGGCTGTCCCGACGCACACCGATGGAGATGGTCGGCCGCGCTGAAATGGAGGGGGGAAACAGGTTCACCACAGTCTTAACCCTGACACGTGCCCTGTTCGTCGCCTTTGCAGCTTCAAAGACGTTGAAACATTTCATCGCGTGTGCTTGCTGTGGATAACTATGCAGCGGTAAAGTGCCCTCGTCTTTCTTGCGGCCATTACATCATACTGTTTAGAATAGGGGAACGCATCGGTTAGAGGGACAGGAGAAGAGCTTGGCGCTAGTGCGCAGGACAATAATATCCCTCAGGTTACTGTCCTGCTCACTGGTGATCTCGGGTTATTATCCTGCGCGTGCTCACTGGCGCCCCGCTATTCCCCATTTCTCTAACCGTTAGGGTCTCCGGCTCTAAAGTCTCTACTATTGGCCGATGCCCGTGTATCCACACACGTTACCATTGCGTATCGTATGCATTCTGTGCTGTTTAAAAGTTCTGAGCAGTGGCTGCACCGGATGCTTTTTTGTTTTCATGAAAGAAGTGGCCGGCTGAATAAAAGCATTATCAAACGTTCCTTGTTATTACCACATGGGTTAGTATTGTTAAACCCACAGCCACGCCTGCTTCGTGCTTCTCATACCAGAGGTGCAGTGAAGCTCCACCACAGTTCGCCCCCTCCCCCCCCCCCTCGAGCAGCAAAACGTCATGCATCTTGTCTGTCGCCTTCCATCGCCATATCGCTGAATCATTGTTGATGTCCGTGTATGCCTGCTGATGCCCGAAACAGAAGAGATTAATCTGGCTTTCTTCAGGAAGGCTAGTAAATAAAAAAAAAATCCCTTGAAAACCGCCCAGATGCTCTAAGAAAGGGTGAGGATAGATGGCGCCTTCCCAACCTGCGCTCCCATCCGCTCGTTCTCCCACGAGACGGGAAGAAATCACACACATTCAGCTGAGCGCGTGTACTTCCCGCTTTGCTGAGCGGACGAGGGGGGACTGCAGTGCGCATGCGCAAAACACTGAAGCTCGAGGCGGTGCTCACGCTCTCGCCTGCTCACGCCAGCCAGTGCGCCAGCGTAGCGAGCCAGCATATTTGCGAAGCCGAACATGGCTGCAACCAGCACGGATGCCGGCGTGTCGGGACCATCGGCTACAATCACCACGAAACAGCGGCGCAAGTGGTTTACCGTTCAAGATGACCTCCACCACCGCATCACGTTTGAGCAAGGCCCTTTAAAGGAGGGATTAGCCTGAGCACGTCTACCTTTTCAAATCGAAAGTACGTCCTGAACGCATGCAGTACCGGTCATCACGCTCGCGTACGGAAAGTGGATCACGTCACATAAACCTTTTCTCACCAGTATGCTTTTCGGCATCATGGTGGCATAGCAATAAGCGGCGCATTAGCACCTGGCTGTCGCCGCTCGCGAATGATGGTCTCACGCACTCAAGCTACAGTCGGCAATAAGCAACCTGCTGGGGCTTTACTCAGCTCTGGCACATACAGAAACACCACCAGGCTATATCTCCACTCGAGAGGGTGAAGGAGACGAAGTGATAAAACCCTTTCCTCCCGCGGCATTCCGCTGGGGACTGCGAGTGGAGCGAGACCGCCGAGCTAAATAAATGTCTCCATGTACAGGGTCGGTCAAAAGTTCCCAGGCCACAGAGTCTGCTTTTCATCGCTATATCCGGGCATTTAAAGTGCCGATAAGGCTATCAACGTTCTCAGACGTTAGAACGATACTTCTTCTACCCTCTACAGACATTTTGAGCTTGGGCGTGTCGTAACTGCCTGACTATACTGCTCAAAGCAGACCGTGTGGCCTGGAAACTTTTGACCGACCCGGTACATATGGCTTTCGGAGTCTGGTGTGGCGTGTTTCCCTGCTGAAGAAGCTGACAGCGAACCTATGGCCCCTAAAAATCAATGGACCACCACAGCAAAGCGCACCACGCCTCCGTGACTGACACTGGCGGCATCATCAGGTGCCGTCGGTGCCGTCTCCGAACACCACAAGCGCAACGCTTTCCTGGAAAGCACGCGCGCGGTAGCGGCGACGGCGCCCGCGCTGCCCGCAGCTTCCGCATCTGCCCACTAGGAGCAGGGAGCGGCGCCTGCATCGCGCGGCAGGCCTCCGTTCGCGTTTCATTAGTCGATCCCGGGGCGAATAGGAAGCGCGAGGAAAAATTTTCCGTGCGACACAAGCGCCGCTCCCTGCTCCTAGTGGGCAGATGCGGAAGCTACGGGCAGCGCGGAGACAATGCGCACTTCTAGGGACGCGCACGTGGGGCTGTGGTATCAAGCGCAGCACGAACGCTGGGCCTTCCATTTTGTTTTGCGATGTCTGAAGCGCAACCGCGAGCTTTGAAACGCCGCGGAGATCGGTACTGCTGCGTTGTGGACTGCCACAACAGCAAAGCAAACACCAAGGGCCGAGAACCGCCTGTGAAGTTCTACCGGTTCCCGGGTAGGTGGTATGAGAAGGAACGGCGACAGGCCTGGACTGCTGCGGTTCGCCGTGTAAAGTAAGTGCAAAAGTCTATTGGGTTTCCCCATTTAATACGATTTTGCTTGCACAGAAACGCTGAAAGTTTCCTGGTAAAAGAGGTAGACCCTGGCAGCAGTATGTGCAGTGTAAATTGAACATTAAGAGTGCTTCAAATTGGGTAAGTTGATAGTTAGCATGGTCAAACATAATTGCGCTTTTAGACTGATGTGGGAGAACACGGACGACACAAACACTGGTGCGCAGACTATCAACTGAGGTTTATTGCGGTGCGCTCACATATATCAGCTTAAAATGTGAAAACATAAAAAACGCATTTGAACCAGCAACTTTCCTATCATATCGTCAAGCACCAGAAAGACATTGTCCCAGCAGATAGGTTTATGTTTGGTATCTCTTGTCCAATAATTGCTTTTCCTGTTCGGTAAGCAAAACTGAAGGGTCACAAACACGTCCCTTCTTTTCCTGATTCCAAGCAGTAGGCTTCCCACAGCTCCCCGGTTGTCTTATCTCTGGATATCAGCAGAACTGTAGTCTGTTGGAAGGGGGATTTGCACCTATCGAGTTATCGCATCTAGCGCATTGTGCCGCCAGATTTCCAGGTGAGTTAATCTGTCGGTCGTTGCAGTTATGCTCTCTGAGTTTTTCATTTAAACATCTGCCCGTCTGGCCCACATATGCTCGGCCGCAAGGTAGCGGTATCTTGTAAACCACTCCTTCACAGCAATCGATGGACCTGTTTGTGTGCCTGACGCCACAAGACTCCTCTTCTCCAGGACCGGTTTCTTCATTTACCTTCGCGCACATTCCTTTTAGTTTTCTTGGTGCGGAAAAAACTACTTGCACTTCATGCCTTTCGGCAACTTTGTTCAAATTGTGAGAAAGTGCATGAATGTACGGTAGAACCAAAGGCCTTTTGTTTTCTTGCTTTTTGCAGCGGTCCGTTGCTTTCAGAAATCTTTTAAGCACTTTTTCTGCTACTGATGCAAGCAGTTGTTTCGGGTAACCGACTTTTTCCAGTCTTGGAGCCTGGTTGTTCAGACTACTTCGCATCTTGTGGCTGCAGGACTTTTTATGGCCTGCTCGAAACAAGACATGGCCATGTTTCGCTTGATCAGCTTTGAGTGAGCCGAGTCATGTGGCAGTAGGCCTTTTTCGTGTTGCGTACTACCAGCACAAGTGGGTTTCCAGAGACAAAGCCAAATCAAGAAACTGCAGGTTGCCGTTTGTGGCGACTTCATGAGTGAAGGTTAGCCCTGAGTGGGCTAACTAGAATTGTTCCAGAGTTTTTCCTACAAGGTTTGGTATGGCCAGAGTGTTGTCAGCGCAGACTAAAAAGTCATCGACGTAAAACAAGCAAGCAAAAGGACTGTACATTGGTTCCGAAGAAAACGATTGATTTCTTGCGTAAGAATGGATTGAAGCTTCTTGTGTCTGACAAGACAGGCTTGTTTGCCATAATAGAAGCAGGTGACTATGAGGCAAAATCACAAGAAGCGGCCTCTAAAAATTTCATGAGACAAGCAAGCCTCACCGAAATAAGCCTCAAGGAGTACCGGAACCATTTCGCAAAGCTTTGCGAAAAATCTGGGCTACAATAACTTGCAAAAGAAGTGAAGAAAAGCAAGAAGCTAACTCTTAGACCATTCTTCACGATAAAAACACACAAACCAGGTGCCCCGTTTCGAACGATAGTAGAAGATAAGGGAACCTGGCAAAGGAAAATAGCTGGATACCTGCAGATCCACCTGAACAGATCCACCTGTGAGAGATCCCTTCATAATCAGAAACTCGAATGAGGTCATCGAATACCTCAAGACAGAGCCTAGTGTGACATGCTTCTCCACTGACGTCACAGACCTATTCTACTGCGTTCCCCAGGACCAGGCGCTAGAATGCGTTGAAATGTGTAGAAGAATTTGATTCTATCAAGTTTATGAACGAGTGTGGCATTATGACTACAGATTTCCTCGCCCTTTTGAACCCATATCTCACGTCATTGTGTGCAGAGCTGAGAGGAGAGGTCTTCTCTCAAAATGACGGGATATGTATTGGATCCACCATAGCCCCCGTTCTATGCGACCTCTTCCTTGCCAGAGGGGACAAGACACTTGAAGAAGCCTTGGCTCCGCTTGGTGGTACAAAGTGCTTCGCTACGTCAATGACTCTTTATCTGCGCTGACAACACTCTGGCCATACCGAACCTTGTAAGAAAAACTCTGGAACAATTCTAGTTAGCCCACTCAGGGCTAACCTTCACTCATGAAGTCCCCACAAACGGCAACGTGCAGTTCCTTGATCTGGCTTTGTCTCTGGAAACCCACCTGTGCTGGGAGTACTGATATGCTTGGGTATCGGGACCGAGGTCTTCACCGCATGACGATGAACTCTGCAGACGACGGAGGGAAGCCTTCAGGAGGGTTGGTAAACTTGAAGGTTTATTTACATATTTACAAGAGAAGCAGGGACACCAAAAGTCAAGAGATGAAGTGCCGTGAAACCAGCCAAATCGCGGCTTAAATACAGTGGATATTCCCTAGGCACCTAGCTAGGGAAACCGGTGGCGGATTAAGCGTCCAATGGGCAGACACACTCTTCATAGCCTCTTCCCTAACCCCGTGACCGCTCCGCCCTCACAAACACGTGCACAGGCGATAAGGAATCCTGGCGCCTTGAGGTCCTGGAATGCTGTTTCCGATGGGTTGACCAGGTGCATAAAATCGTTGGCTTTGCAGGCGGTGATCCCCTCCGTGGGAAAGATGCGTCCTGACGGCCCCGGGATTCCAGAGGGTAAGATGAATCAGCCGTGTCCACCCCCGCTTTGTCTAGCGGCGCAGCTGCAAGCGAGCGAGGCGGGTCCGGCGCCTTTGTTCGGGTCTTTCTGCCGGTCCACGTGAGGGCGCAGTTCGGGAGCAATGCCGCATTCCATACTCCGGACGAAGGGATGAGAGTCCTTTCGTCACAGCTCACCGTCGTCAGGAGCCGTTCCTAATTCTCTTCTCAGGACGACATCACCTTTGGTCAAACATAGTTCGATGGCGCCTGCCGGGCTCGTCTGTTCCCGCTGTCGGGGCCTCCGATCACAACAATCCGTCCGCCGCCAAGAAGACGCCACGAAGTGGTTGCAGCTGGTCGGTGCACCACGAATGGGCGTCAGAGTCCCAGTCGGCCTCGTGGTAGTCAGTCCACTTGACCTGCACAGCTGGCAAGGGTCCTCAACGGAGCATTAGCGATCAGATCTGAGCTCAGCCCCTACCTCCGGCTAGGCAGCACGCGGCCAGCCTCAGAACATTGCCAGGTCTTTAATACAGAGCAATATGGCTGCAAATTTGGGTGACTTAACCCTCGCCAACAGCTCACGCCCGGAAGTCTGCTGAACCAAAACTAGTTCCTCTTTGTTTTTCCTTTTTTCGCAAAAGACATGCGTCTGAAATTTGGTAAGAAACTTTCTTTTTTTCGGCAATGAGGTAGGTACGGAGAAGCAAGAGAAAAAGAATACAAAACAAAAACCAAAAATGATAGACGGTAGCCTTTCTCGAGCATTAGGGCATTTTACGCCAGATTATGCAGGAAAGCTACGACTGAGACCGTCGGCATTCCCGTTTTCCCGCCCTTTTCGGTAGCTGATCTCAAAATTGTGCTCTTGAAGCGCTAGACTCCAGCGCAAAAGTCTCCCATTCTTTGGCGACATATTTCTAAGCCAGGCTAAGGGGCAGTGATCAGTTTCTATGGTGAATCTCGAGCCTGCCAGGTAGCACCTCAGTCTCTGGGTGGCCCAGACCAAACAAGCACATTCTTTCTCAGACGCGCTGTAAGCCTGCTCCCTTGCGGTCAATTTTCGGCTCACAAACAAAACCGGATGCTCTGCTCCGAGATCGTCGTGCAAGCTTAACACTGCTCCCATGCCTCTGTCGCTAGCATCGCACTGAAGGATGAAGGGGCGGTCATACGCGGGGGCTCTTAGCACAGGCTGCCCCATTAATGCCGCCTTTAAGGCCCTAAACGACCTCTCCTCACCCGAACTGGCTCTGCCTTTCTTAGACTGTCCGTCAGCCGACTAGCGATTTCCGAGTAGCTGGGGATATAGTTCTGGTAATATCCGGTTAGACCTAGGAATGCTCGTATATCGGTCTTAGTCACAGGTCGGCGGTACTCCTGAATGGCTTGCTCCTTTGCGTCCAGCGGCCTTCGGGCTCCCCCTCCGATAGCATGCCCTAAGTATTCTACCTCAGCTTTTCCAATCTGGCACTTCTCAGCCCTGATCGTGAGGCCGGAGTTCTGCACACGGGTCAATACTTCCCGCAAATGACGCAAATGTTCTTCCCAGCTGTGCGAGAAAACCGCTATGTCGTCGAGGTAAGGAAGCGCAAAGTCTCCCGTCCCCCTGAGAACGCGATCCATTAAGCGGGAAAAGCAAAAGGGGGCGTTTTTTAGCCCAAAGCTCATCACGAGCGGTCGGAAGGTACCCATAGGTGAGATAAACGCCGCGTAACGGCTCGCTCTTTCTGTCAGGGGCACTTGCCAGTATCCCCGCGTTAAGTCAAGGGTTGACACATAGGTAGCCCGGCCAACCGTCTCGACTCTTTCCTCCAAATTAGGAATTGGGTACAGCTGGTCGCGTGCTATAGCATTTAGCCGGCGGTAATCAATGCAAGGTCTCGGGTCCTTGCCAGGCACCTGCACCATCATGAGGGGAGAGGTATATTCACTGTCTGACGGAAGTATAATCCCCATCTCTAGCATCCGTTCTATTTCAGAAGCTAAAATTTGCTTCTGCCGCGGAGAGACTCGGTAGGGCCTAGAGCGAATCGCTTCGTCCGATGTCAGCTCAATGTCGTGTTCTATGAGATCCGTTCTCCCTGGCTGGTCCGCAAAAACAGCCTGGAACTCGCCCAGCAGTCGCTGCAGGTCCCCCCGTTTCTCTGCACTCACGCTCTCCTCCGCCCGAATCCTCTCGAGCAGGTTTTTGAAGGGTTGTGATTCGGTCTCGCCCCCTGGAAACACAAATTCTGTTTCCACTTCCTCTGGTACATTTAGTGCAAGGTGGACAAGGGCTTCGCGTTCCCTGTAAGGTTTCATGAGATTCGAGTGATAAACCCTCGTTTCCTTCCTCCGGCCTGCCATCCTAACCACATAGTTAACGTCGGATAGCTTTTCAACTACTTCGGCAGGCCCTTTCCAATGAACAGCGAGTTTGTTTGCCCGTGAATTAGCTAAAATCAACACTTTGTCACCTACAGCAAACGTACGCTGGCGCGCATTTCGGTCATAGTACCGCTTTGCTATTTGCTGAGCGCACTTTATGTTATTCGCTACCATCTCCTGACACGAGTGAAGCCGATCAAGTAAGCTCAGCACATCTCCACCACGGTAGGGTCGTCGCTGGTTCCCTCCCAGGCCTCTCTTAACATCCGAAGGGGGGATCTCAGCGATCGCCCGTACACCAGCTCCGCCGGACTGAAGCCCGTGGCCTCATGCGGCACCGAGCGGAGCGCGAACATCGTTGCTGGCAGGCAAGCTTCCCATTCCTTATGATGCTCATAGCACATAGCTCTTAGCACGCGCTTCAAAACCGAATGCCACGCTTCGACGCTGCTACTCTGAGGGTGTCTGACCGAGCTATGAACTATGCGTATTCCACATTTTTCCAGGAAGGTAGTAGTCAGTGCGCTCGTGAAGACGCTTCCCTGATCGCTTTGTAACTCAGCCGGAAAGCCAACGCGGGAAAATGTCGACAACAACCCGTCAACAATGCCCACCGAGTTCACCTCCTTGAGCGGAACTGCCTCGGGGAACTTGGTCGCCGGACAGATCATAGTTAGTATGTAGCGGTAGCCCGACTGAGTCACTGGTAGAGGAACGACTACGTCCACCACCAAACGACGGAAGGGTTCGCTAATCACGGGCACTAGCTTCATCGGAGCCTTCCTCAAATCCCCTGGCTTTCCGACACGCTGACAGGTGTCGCAGGACTTTACAAACTGCTCGACATCCCTGAAGCAGCCAGGCCAATAAAACTCCTGTAGAAGCCTAGCTTTAGTTTTCTTCACTCCAAGGTGGCAAGACCAATCCCCACCATGGCACAATTTAAGGATGCCTGCGCGGTATTTCTGCGGCACCACGAGCTGATCGAACTGGACCCCCTTTGAGTCCTTGTAATATCGATACAACACTCCGAAACGGTTACGGATCGTAATGTTTTTCGTTGCTACACTTTCTTCGCTTGTCCGGCTGGATAAATCTCGAAGTGTAACGTCCGCCGCCTGCTCGGCTGCAATCATGTCTCTATCGACTTTGGCCAGATCCAAAAAGGGTTCCAGGCGTGGCTGCACAACATTTGACCCGACACCCACTGAGTCGCCCTGTGGCTCAGAGACTGGTTCCTTGCACTCGGCGTCGCATCTGTTCCTGTCGCGAGCCTCTCCGCTCGTCTCAGAAGCATCGCCTCTTGGGTTTGTCCCTGCCTGACCCGTCGTGGGAAAGCCTTCGTTCTTCCTACGATTTACTTCCGCTGCAATCTCGCGAGCCTTTGCACGAGTGAGCGCCTGGACGGTTCGATCGCCGAAACTACGACCCTCTTCCTGGAGCATCTGCTCCGACCGATTTGAAAAGAGGTACGGAAATTTTTCCGGCAGATTCCGTGATACCGCTGCCTCCGTTTCCAGAACGCCAAACGGGCCCTCAATTCTAACTCGTGCGATCGGCAAGCATGCGCTATTCTCTTCGGCCACCTGCCTAATCCCTGCACATTCCCCAGTAAAATCAGCTGCGTTCACGTACGTGGGGTGGATTACGTCCATGGTGGCCGCGGAGTCCCACAGAACCCGGCACGGTTTTCCATTAACCTGCATGTCTTTCAGGTATGGCTCTAGCAGGCGCATGTTCTCATCGCCCGCCTCCACCAAGGAGAGAACGATTTCCTGCTTCCTGCAAGCGTGGGCGAAGTGACCGGGCTCGTGACAACGGAAACACACTGGTTTCTTTCTGGCTTCAAAAGCCTTATCCCTCTCTTTTTCGGTCGCCCCCTTTGTGTGGTTGCTTGATTCTGCTTTGTGGCCCTCGTTCCACTCCCAGTTGCGGCTTGCTGCCCCTCCTGTCTGGATCCGTGGAAATTTTTTTTTCTACTTTGGGGCTCACGGGGGCACGCGCACCCTCTGCTACGCGCTTGGCATGGAACTCTTCGGCCAGCTCTGCTGCACTTTCTAGGGTTTTATTTCCCGGCCTGTCCTGCACCCACACGCGCATTTCTTCCCTCAAAGAGCCAAAAAACTGGTCCAGGCAGATCACCTCTATTACTTTATCGTGAGTTCCGTAAGCCTGTTCTCCCTTTAGCCATTCCTTCAGGTCTGCCTTAAGGTTATACGCAAAATCCGGAAATGACTGGTTAGGCTGTTTTCTGGCTTCCCTGAAGCGGCGCCGAAAGGCCTCTGCGGACAGGCGATACTTTTTAAGGAGTGCTGCCTTTACTTTAGTATAGTCTGCCGCCTCTTCTTTTGCCAGACGAGCGAGTACTTGGGCCGCCTCACATGGAAGAATGGTCAGAAGTTTCTGCGGCCAAAACTCGGTCGGGAACTCGCAACTTTCACATGCCCGCTCAAAGTTCACGAGAAAGAGCCCTATGTCCTCTCCAAGTTTGTACGGTTGCAAGAGGTCCTTTATTTTTATTTTTGATGCTGCCTGGCTTGCCACTGTGTTCGGCACCTCTAGCCTAGTGCGTTCTGCCTGTGCAGCCTGAGCTATCTGTAGATCGAGCCGTTTTTTCTCGATCTCTCTTTCATGCTCTTCGCGCTTCTTTCGTGCTCCCTTTCCTGCTCTTCGCTCTTTCTTTCGTGCTCCCTTTCCTGATCTTCGCGCTTCCTTTCGTGCTCCCTTTCCTGCTCTTCGCGCTTCCTTTTTTCTTCATCCTCTCGCTTCTTTTGTTCATCCTCTCGCTTCCTTTGTTCATCCTGTCGCTTCTTTTGTTCCCTTTCCTTCTCCAACTCCTCCTTAATTAGCTCCCATTATTCTACTATCTCCTCCTCGTCCGCACCGAAATCCTCAATTGCCCTAATCAATTCAGGTTTTCTACGGATCGACCCACAATCAATGCCCAATTCTCCGCATACGAGAACTAGGTCTGGTTTGCGCAGCTTCTTCCAGTCCATGACAATTTAAGCAACGGCAAGTCTCTACTCACGTGGTCAGAGGAGCCCCGGCTGCCTCTTATACCAACCTTCGATTACCTAGGCTAACAATTTTCCAAAGTTGTAAAACCTGGCAATGCTCCAAGAGAAAGACCGCGCACTTACCATACCAGAGTCAGGACCAGGCGCAGACCATCCCACCGCTGCCAACCAGTTGATATGCTTGGGTATCGGGACCGAGGTCTTCACCGCATGACGATGAACTCTGCAGACGACGGAGGGAAGCCTTCAGGAGGGTTGGTAAACTTGAAGGTTTATTTACATATTTACAAGAGAAGCAGGGACACCAAAAGTCAGAGATGAAGTGCCGTGAAACCAGCCAAATCGCGTGCTTAAATACAGTGGATATTCCCTAGGCACCTAGCTAGGGAAACCGGTGGCGGATCAAGCGTCCAATGGGCAGACACACTCTTCATAGTCTCTTCCCTAACCCCGTGACCGCTCCGCCCTCACAAACACGTGCACAGGCGATAAGGAATCCTGGCGCCTTGAGGTCCTGGAATGCTGTTTCCAGACGGGTTGACCAGGTGCATAAGGTCGTTGGCTTTGCAGGCGGTGATCCCCTCCGTGGGAAAGATGCGTCCTGACGGCCCCGGGATTCCAGAGGGTAAGATGAATCAGCCGTGTCCGCCCCCGCTTTGTCTGGCCGCGCAGGTGCAAGCGAGCGAGGCGGGTCCGGCGCCTTTGTTCGGGTCTTTCTGCCGGTCCACGTGAGGGTGCAGTTCGGGAGAAATGCCGCATTCCATACTCCGGACGAAGGGATGAGAGGCCTTTCGTCACAGCTCACCGTCGTCAGGAGCCGTTCCTAATCCTCTTCTCAGGACGACAGCACCTTTGGTCAAACATAAATCGATGGCGCCTGCCGGGCTCGTCTGTTCCCGCTGTCGGGGCCTCCGATCACAACAGTACGCATCAGGCAGCGAAAAATGCCTACTGCCATATGACTCGGCCCACTCAAAGGTGATCAAGCGAAACATGACCATGTCTTGTTTCGAGCAGGCCATAAAAAAGTCCTGCAGCCACAAGATGCGAAGTAGTCTGAACAACCAGGCAGCAAGACTGGAAAAAGCCGGTTACCCGAAAGCACTAGCTCTGCTTGCATCAGTAGCAGAAAAAGTGCTTAAAAGATTTCTGAAAGCAACGGACCGAGGCAAAAAGCAAGAAATCAAAAGGCCTGTGGTTCTACCGTACATTCATGCACTTTCTCACAATTTGAAAAAAGTTGCCGAAAGGCATGAAGTGCAAGAAGTTTTTTCCGCACCAAGAAAACTAAAAGGAATGTGCGCGAAGGTTAATGAAGAAACCAGTCCTGGAGAAGAGGAGTCTTGTGGCGTCAGGCACACAAACAGGTTCGTCGAGTGCTGTGAAGGAGTGGTTTACAAGATACCGCTATCTTGCGGCCGAGCATATGTGGGCCAGACGGGCATATGTTTAAATGAAAGACTCAGAGAGCATAACCGCAACTGCCGGCAGATTAACTCACCTGGAAATCTGGCGGCACAATGCGCCAGATGCGATAGCTGCAAACCCCACTTCCAGCAGACTACGGTTCTGCTGAAATCCAGAGATAAGACAACCAGGGAGCTGTGGGAAGCCTACTGCTTGGAATCAGGAAAAGAAGGGACGTGTTAGTGACCCTTCAGTTTTGCTTACCGAACAGGAAAAGCAATTCTCGGACAAGAGATACCAAGCATAAAGCGATCTGCTGGGACAAAGTCTTTCTGATGCTTGACGATATGATAGCAAAGTTGCTGGTTCAAATGTGTTTTTTATGTTTCGACATGTTAAGCTTATATATGTGTGCACACCGCAATAAACCCCAGTTGATAGTTTGCGCACCAGTGTTTGTGTCGTCCCTGGGTTTTCCCACGTCAGTATAGAAGCGCAATTATGTTTGACCAAGTGATAATTGACTGCGGCACGCTGTTTAAGCGGTAATAACTCGGGGCTGCCCGTCGCGGAGGGATGTGGGTGTCGTCGCCGATCAGCAGGCTCTCTCCTTGTTCTAGCCACTAGGGCACTAGGACAACTCTAGAATGCAGTGGCAAATCTCACTCAGAAGAGGCGCTCCAGGCATTAGCATCTAGCGACTCTCACGACGTCGCAGTAAATCAGCTTAGTCCGCGGTTAATCGCTTTGCACTAGCTATACCTCCTGCGATGTCACGCTAGCAGGTGCAGGAGGAGTAATCGTGACATCATGGCTTTTTGTGGGGGGGGGGGGGGGCATTTACCGCTGCGTTCTTGAGTTGTATCCGAGGGTAGTTTATCTTGGGCGCTCGCAAAGGCGACGCGCCGCAGTCGGCGTTTTTTGCTAATGGACAGGGTGCGAATTTGGCTTTTCCCAGTAGCAGATACTGCTCTGGTAGTGTAAGGGAAAAAATGGCTGCGGTTGACTACTGCTGAACCTGGTTAGGCAGCGAAAGCTGTGGTGTATCGGGCAAGTGGACGCGGCTTGGCGTCTGTAACGTTGAGTGCGTTCCCCACACTGGATAGGCAGCGCGCCCACCCTGGCAGGTGGCAGTTAATGGTTGATCGCGGGAGGTTGTCACCCTATGAACGCTGCGGTCTATTGCTGCGGTGCCGCGTGTCTGTCACAACGTTGTCAGCGCTATAATGCATGCAGCCCACATCTCTCTCTCACCACCGTCACGTACCTCAAAGCGCGATTGAGGCGTCCACTCTCCCAGGGAGCCAGTTATGCGCACTTCCTTTCCACAAAATCATGCCGTCTAGAACTTTTGTGAGCGTCAATGAACACAATGAACGCCGACTGCTTATGGAAACAGAGGCAAGCGCTCGGTTTCGGCGGCGGCTGAGGGACGTCATAGCTTTCACGTGGTTTCTCCTCGGTTCAAGGTCATACTCGCGCATTCGGCGAACGAGGAGAGTAGTAAAGCTTTCGCTTTAAAAGGTGGCTGCTTCATCATTATTAGCTATCAGTGCCACCTCGACGGCGCACACGGCCAACACCAACTAGACACATGAATCATGCCGCAGGACACAGCATACGAAGTTGTCAGGTGCACGAAGGAAAGGCCGCTAAGCCGAAGTTACCCCCCAAACAACGCTGGCAAAGCCGCCAGGGAAACCTCTCTACTCCACTGGGGAGACTGACGTCACCGTTTTGCCGGCCCCTGGCGTAGCGTTTTCGTCACGTGATATCCCTTATGAAATTTTTTTGAGTCTATAGACTGTCAGTAGACTTATGTCTATAAAGTCTAAAGACTCTTTATATACAAACTCTAGATAACTGTCTATAGACAATACAAATCCTATAGACAGTCTATAGATAATCTATAGATTTCTCGCCATACAATTTTACTAGACTTATATCAATAGACAGTCTATCGAATATGAATAGACAAAAATAAATATCTATAGGAAGACAATAGAGTCTATAAGAAGTCTACAGACCATTTTTGTAAGGGATACGCTGGCCGTTACCGGCAAACGAAGTCTCCTCCGTGTGAATAACCTGTTACCGATTTAATTTTGCCGAGCCTTGCGCATTTTAGTAAGCGTTGGCATTGCAGCATTCATTGGTTAGTTTAGGTGGCACCGACATGTCTTTTTCAGGTGGACTTGGAGCGTCAGTGAAGTGTTATTTTGCGAAACTTCATGCTTGCATTATGAAAGTGCAGCTTCTTGTAGGCCTCCCGCGTAATTCGTGTGGTTGACGTGCTGATAACATCCATTTTACCTTTTTTTTTGCAGTCCTGACGGTTCTGAATGGTTACCTACGACAGCAACTCGAATCTGCAGCGATCATTTTGTAGGAAACTGCCGAAGCGAAATAAGCTCTCATCCATCGTACATTCCAACCATTTTTCCGCCTGTGTACAGGAAAAAGGCAGCTAATCAAAACAGGGAAGGAAGGTAAGCATTGCTGTTCACATCACTTGGCGCGAACATAGTACTAGTGGAGAAAACTGCTAGCGAGGCATACCAAATGATAGCAGAAGCATACATGTGTACACTCCTAAACTGCATGCAAGCGCACCTTTTGCCGAAGGGAGGGAGGAAAAACTTTATTACACCGAATGTGCTTAGGGCACGTAAGCCCTTGGACCCCTGCACGACCCCACTGCACTCAGACGTTCATGAGTGCATGATGGTCCAAGACGTCGGCGGCCCGGTCTTTCGCGATCTTCTGCGTGTCCGGGTCAGCGAAGCGTGACAAGGTCTCCCATTCCTCCAAGCAGGTTAGGTGTTCTAGGCCCCGCGGGGGAGGATCAGCCGGGCACTGGTCGAGGGGGTGGGTGAGGGTGGCGAGTTGGTGGGTGCAGAAGGAACAGGTGGGGCTATAGGCTCCCGGGTGGATATGGGATAGCATATATCCGAAAGACTCTCCCTACTGTCCGCACGATGTTCTTTGTTTCTCTTACATGCACATGCGAAATCGCGTTCAAACTTTTGAACACACTTGTCCATTGTAAATCAGCTGCTGCTTTGCTTTTTTTAATTCAGGAGGACAACAGGCTTGACTGGGAAAGCTATACAGGCTGCAGATTGCGCAAATGAAGCGTTCCAAATAGGCGATGCAATGCAGCTGCTGAGAGATGCTGCTGCTGCTGCAGAGCTACCCAAAAAACAAAGGAAACTTCAAGTGCCACCGACTGCTGCTAGCCACTTAGATGAGGTATTTCATCTGGTCCACAGAAATAGCACATTTCCATATCTTCCATATGAGGCAACTGTGAATTTTTTTTTCATACCTGGAGGCTGAGCTAAAACGCGAGGAAATGTTTAGATAAGGGGACATATTGATGTCAAGCCCGCTTTAGCAGAAAAGTATCTATTTCCATCAAATTCTTTTCCGCTCTTAAGGCGCATGGCATTAGAGAGAGAGGAGTGGAATAAATGGGTAAGGATGTGAGCGCAGTTAATGCAGAAGGGATGGATATGTGTTCGAGAAGGCTTATTTGAATGCACTTGTGCCGTTATGGGAAGCGACATAGGTTTGCAGGTGTACTTGATTCAATCAGCGCTTAACTATGGACAAAAATAGTTACCGAAGCACGCGTTGGGGCTGTTCGTAGTAATGATAGCCTTATTGGCAGCGACATGGGAATGTTAACTCGTTGCGCAATGAAATTAAGCGTTGGATATCAGCTTAGTATAACACATCTTTGGATCCACTAGTGATTTCTCCAGGCTTATTTTTTGCTATTTTTGTCTTGCACACAAATATTACTATTCCGGGCATTGCGAGTACCCTCATATGCAGCGGTTTTGCGTTGCTTATTAGTAGTTACTGCGCACATGCTAACTTATACGCGTGTTTATACAATTTCAGGCATGCCAGACAGAGTCTTTGCCTTCAGGGGATCTTGCTGTGTTTTTCTCAGCAACAAACTGGGCGGAAGCGACCACTCAGGTTTCTCACGCAGACCAAAGCAATCAGGTGCGCCAGCTGTAGCGTTTGTGTTTTTGATCAACTATTTTCATTCAGAGCATGTTTAAAAATTTGTGGTTGTCACTTACTTGCTCAAACCTGCGTGTCGCAAAAAAGAACATTTCTACGATAGACGTGCTGTCTCTATGATTCAACTGAAGTTTTGTGGCATTTGATTATTGATAGGCTGCTGTATTCAATTCAGTGTGTTATTATTTATACGTCTCTTCACAAGGACACTATGACGAATGAAAACTGGGAAAGCATCTACGGATTCCAAGGATCCGACTACCCG
>JARKHS020017543.1:0-12516 GCA_030143305.2 Amblyomma americanum | reverse complement strand
AACAGTGGGCTCCAGTGACGCAGCAGGCCGATATGTCTCCATTTCTCCTTTTTTAGGATTGAAGTGCGCATCTGACCAGAGCGATGCAAGCTTTCATCACCGGACAGTAGCTGATGTCGTCAGCTCCATGGAAGGGAGACCGCCAACAGTGAGCTCCAGTGACGCAGCACGCCGAGATGACTCCATTTCTCCTTTCTTAGGATTGCAGTGCGGATCTGACCAGAGCGATGCAAGCTTTCATCACCGGAAAGTAGCTGATGTCGTTAGTTCCTTGGAAGGGAGACCGCCAAGAGTGAGCTCCAGTGATGCAGCACGCCGAGATGACTGCCTTTCTCTTTTCATAAGATTGAAGTGCGGATCTGACCAGAGCGATGCATGCTTTCATCACCGGACAGTAGCTGATGTCGTCAGCTCCATGGACGGGAGACCGCCACCAACAGTGAGCTCCAGTGACGCAGCACGCAGAGAGGACTCCCTTTCTCCTATCTTAGGATTGATGTGCGCATCTGACCAGAGCGATGCAAGCTTTCATCACCGGACAGTAGCTGATGTCGTCAGCTCCATGGAAGGGTGACCGTCAACAGTGAGCTCCAGTGACGCAGCAGGCCGAGATGACTCCCTTTCTCCTTTCTTAGGATTGAAGTGCGGATCTGACCAGAGCGATGCAAGCTTTCATCACTGGACAGTAGCTGATGTTGTCAGCTACATGGAAGGGACACCGCCAACAGTGAGCTCCAGTGACGGAGCAGGCCGAGAGTACTCCCTTTCTCCTTTCTTAGGACTGAAGTGCGGATCTGACCAGAGCGATGCAAGATTTCATCACCGGACAGTAGCTGATGTCGTTAGCTCCATGGAAGGGAGACCGCCAACAGTCAGCTCCAGTGGCGCAGCAGACGAAGATGACTCCCTGTCTCCTTTCTTAGGATTGAAGTGCGGAGCTGACCAGAGCGATGCAAGCTTTCATCACCGGACAGTAGATGATGTCGTCAGCTCCATGGAAGGGAGACCGCCAACAGTGAGCTCCATTGACGCAGCACGCCGAGATGACTGCCTTTCTCCTTTCTTAGGATTGAAGTGCGAATCTGGCCAGAGCGATGGAAGCTTTCATCACCGGACAGTAGCTCATGTCGTCAGCTCCATGGAAGGGAGACCGCCAACAGTGAGCTCCAGAGACGCGGCACGCCGAGATGACTTCCTTTCTCCTTTCTTAGGATCGAAGTGCGCATCTGACCAGAGCGATGCAAGCTTTCATCACCGGAAAGTAGCTGATGTCGTCAGCTCCATGGAAGGGAGACTGCCAACAGTGAACTCCATTGACGCAGCAGGCCGAGAGGACTCCCTTTCTCCTTTCTTAGGATTGAAGTGCGGATCTGACCAGAGCGATGCAAGCTTTCATCACCGGACAGTATCTGATGTCGTCAGCTCCATGGAAGATAGACCGCCAACAGTGAGATCCAGTGACGGAGCAGGCCGAGATCACTCCCTTTATCTTTTCTTAGGATTGAAGTGCGGATCTGACCGGAGCGATGCAAGCTTTCATCACTGGACAGTAGCTGATGTTGTCAGCTCCATGGAAGGGACACCGCCAACAATGAGCTCCAGTGACGGAGCAGGCCGAGATGACTGCCTTTCTCCTTTCTTAGGATTGAAGTGCGAATCTGGCCAGAGCGATGGAAGCTTTCATCACCGGACAGTAGCTCATGTCGTCAGCTCCATGGAAGGGAGACCGCCAACAGTGAGCTCCAGAGACGCGGCACGCCGAGATGACTTCCTTTCTCCTTTCTTAGGATCGAAGTGCGCATCTGACCAGAGCGATGCAAGCTTTCATCACCGGAAAGTAGCTGATGTCGTCAGCTCCATGGAAGGGAGACTGCCAACAGTGAACTCCATTGACGCAGCAGGCCGAGAGGACTCCCTTTCTCCTTTCTTAGGATTGAAGTGCGGATCTGACCAGAGCGATGCAAGCTTTCATCACCGGACAGTATCTGATGTCGTCAGCTCCATGGAAGATAGACCGCCAACAGTGAGATCCAGTGACGGAGCAGGCCGAGATGACTCCCTTTATCCTTTCTTAGGATTGAAGTGCGGATCTGACCGGAGCGATGCAAGCTTTCATCATTGGACAGTAGCTGATGTTGTCAGCTCCATGGAAGGGACACCGCCAACAGTGAGATCCAGTGACGGAGCAGGCCGAGATGACTCCCTTTTCCTTTCTTAGGATTTAAGTGCGGATCTGACCGGAGCGATGCAAGATTTCATCACCGGACAGTAGCTGATGTCGTTAGCTCCACGGAAGGGAGACCGCCAACAGTGAGCTCCAGTGGCGCAGCAGACCGAGATGACTCCCTTTCTCTTTTCTTAGGATTGAAGTGCGGAGCTGACCAGAGCGATGCAAGCTTTCATCACCGGACAGTAGCTGATGTCGTCAGCTCCATGGAAGGGAGACCGTCAACAGTGAGCTCCAGTGACGCAGCAGGCCGAGATGACTCCCTTTATCCTGTCCTAGGATTGAAGTGCGGATTTGACCAGAGCGATGCAAGCTTTCATCACCGGACAGTAGCTGATGTCAGCTCCATTGAAGGGACACCGCCAACAGTGAGCTCCAGTGACGGAGCAGGCCGAGAGTACTCCCTTTCTCCTTTCTTAGGACTGAAGTGCGGATCTGACCGGAGCGATGCAAGATTTCATCACCGGACAGTAGCTGATGTCGTCAGCTCCATGGAAGGGAGATTGCCAACAGTGAGCTCCAGTGACGCAGCAGGCCGAGATTTCACCCTTTCTCCTTTCTTAGGATTGAAGTGCGGATCTGACCAGAGCGATGCAAGCTTTCATCACCGGACAGTAGCTGATGTCGTCAGCTCCATGGAAGAGAGAACGCCAACAGTGAGCTCCAGTGACGCAGCAGGCCGATATGACTCCCTTTCTCCTTTCTTAGGATTGAAGTGCGCATCTGACCAGAGCGATGCAAGCTTTCATCACCGGACAATAGCTGATGTCGTCAGCTCCATGGTAGGGAGACCGTCAACAGTGAGCGCCAGTGACGCAGCAGGCCGAGATGACTCCCTTTCTCCTTTCTTAGGATTGAAGTGCGGATCTGACCAGAGCGATGCAAGCTTTCATCACCGGACAGCAGCTGATGTCGTTAGCTCCATGGAAGGAAGACCGCCAACAGTGAGGTCAATGACGCAGCAGGCCGAGATGAGTCCGTTTCTCCTTTCTTAGGATTGAAGTGCGCATCTGACCAGAGCGATGCAAGCTTTCATCACCGGACAGTAGCTGATGTCCTCAGCTCCATAGAGGGGAGACCGCCAACAGTGAGCTCCAGTGACACAGCACGCCGAGATGACTCCCTTTCTCCTTTGTTAGGATTGAAGTGTGTATCTGACCAGAGCGATGCAAGCTTTCATCACCGGACAGTAGCTGAAGTCGTTAGCTCCATGAAAGGAAGACCGCCAACATTGAGCTCCAGTGACGCAGCAGGCCGAGATGACTCCCTTTTCCTTTCTTAGGATTTAAGTGCGGAGATGACCAGAGCGATGCAAGCTTTCATCACCGGACAGTAGCTGATGTCGTCAGCTCCATGGAAGGGAGACCGCCAACAGTGAGCTCCAGTGACGCAGCACGCCGAGATGACTCCATTTCTCCTTTCTTAGGATTGCAGTGCGCATCTGACCAGAGCGATGCAAGCTTTCATCACCGGACAGTAGCTGATGTCGTTAGTTCCTTGGAAGGGAGACCGCCAACAGTGAGCTCCAGTGATGCAGCACGCCTAGATGACTGCCTTTCGCTTTTCTTAAGATTGAAGTGCGGATCTGACCAGAGCAATGCAAGCTTTCATCACCGGACAGTAGCTGATGTCGTCAGCTCCATGGACGGGAGACCGCCACCAACAGTGAGCTCCAGTGACGCAGCACGCCGAGAGGACTCCCTTTCTCCTATCTTAGGATTGATGTGCGCATCTGACCAGAGCGATGCAAGCTTTCATCACCGGACAGTAGCTGATGTCGTCAGTTCCATGGAAGGGTGACCGTCAACAGTGAGCTCCAGTGACGCAGCAGGCCGAGATGACTCCCTTTCTCCTTTCTTAGGATTGAACTGCGGATCTGACCAGAGCGATGCAAGCTTTCATCACTGGACAGTAGCTGATGTTGTCAGCTCCATGGAAGGAACACCGCCAACAGTGAGCTCCAGTGACGGAGCAGGCCGAGAGTACTCCCTTTCTCCTTTCTTAGGACTGAAGTGCGCATCTGACCAGAGCGATGCAAGCTTTCATCACCGAACAGTAGCTGATGTCCTCAGCTCCATAGAGGAGAGACCACCAACAGTGAGCTCCAGTGACGCAGCACGCCGAGATGACTCCCTTTCTCCTTTCTTAGGATTGAAGTGTGGATCTGACCAGAGCGATGCAAGCTTTCATCACCGGACAGTAGCGGAAGTCGTTAGATCCATGAAAGGAAGACCGCCAACATTGAGCTCCAGTGACGCAGCAGGCCGAGATGACTTCCTTTTCCTTTCTTAGGATTTAAGTGCGGAGATGACCAGAGCGATGCAAGCTTTCATCACCGGACAGTAGCTGATGTCGTCAGCTCCATGGAAGGAAGACCGCCAACAGTGAGCTCTAGTGACGCAGCAGGCCGAGATGACTCCATTTCTCCTTTTTTAGGATTGAAGTGCGCATCTGACCAGAGCGATGCAAGCTTTCATCACCGGACAGTAGCTGATGTCGTCAGCTCCATGGAAGGGAGACCGCCAACAGTGAGCTCCAGTGATGCAGCACGCCGAGATGACTGCCTTTCTCTTTTCTTAAGATTGAAGTGCGGATCTGACCAGAGCGATGCAAGCTTTCATCACCGGACAGTAGCTGATGTCGTCAGCTCCATGGACGGGAGACCGCCACCAACAGTGAGCTCCAGTGACGCAGCAGACCGAGATGACTCCCTTTTCTCTTTTTTAGCACTTAAGTGCGAATCTGGCCAGAGCGATGGAAGCTTTCATCACCGGACAGTAGCTCATGTCGTCAGCTCCACGGAAGGGAGACCGCGAACAGTGAGCTCCATTGATGCAGCAGGCCGAGAGGACTCCCTTTCTCCTTTCTTAGGATTGAAGTGCGGATCTGACCAGAGCGATGCAAGCTTTCATCACCGGACAGTAGCTGACGTCGTCAGCTCCATGGAAGGGAGACCGCCAACAGTGAGATCCACTGACGGAGCAGGCCGAGATGACTCCCTTTATCCTTTCTTAGGATTGAAGTGCGGATCTGACCGGAGCGATGCAAGCTTTCAGCACAGGACAGTAGCTGATGTCGTCAGCTCCATGGAAGAGAGAACGCCAACAGTGAGCTCCAGTGACGCAGCAGGCCGATATGACTCCCTTTCTCCTTTCTTAGGATTGAAGTGCGCATCTGACCAGAGCGATGCAAGCTTTCATCACCGGACAGTAGCTGATGTCGTCAGCTCCATGGAAGGGAGACCGTCAACAGTGAGCTCCACTGACGCAGCAGGCCGAGATGACTCCCTTTCTCCTTTCTTAGGATTGAAGTGCGGATCTGACCAGAGCGATGCAAGCTGTCATCACCGGACAGCAGCTGATGTCGTTAGCTCCATGAAAGGAAGACCGCCAACAGTGAGGTCAATGACGCAGCAGGTCGAGATGAGTCCCTTTCTCCTTTCTTAGGATTGAAGTGCGCATCTGACCAGAGCGATGCAAGCTTTCATCACCGGACAGTAGCTGATGTCCTCAGCTCCATAGAGGGGAGACTGCCAACAGTGAGCTCCAGTGACGCAGCACGCCGAGATGACTCCCTTTCTCCTTTCTTAGGATTGAAGTGTGGATCTGACCAGAGCGATGCAATCTTTCATCACCGGACAGTAGCTGAAGTCGTTAGCTCCAAGAAAGGAAGACCGCCAACATTGATCGCCAGTGACGAAGCAGGCCGAGATGACTCCATTTCTCCTTTTTTAGGATTGAAGTGCGCATCTGTCCAGAGCGATGCAAGCTTTCATCACCGTACAGTAGCTGATGTCGTCAGCTCCATGGAAGGGAGACCGCCAACAGTGAGCTCCAGTGACGCAGCACGCCGAGATGACTCCATTTCTCCTTTCTTAGGATTGCAGTGCGCATCTGACCAGAGCGATGCAAGCTGTCATCACCGGACAGTAGCTGATGTCGTTAGTTCCTTGGAAGGGAGACCGCCAAAAGTGAGCTCCAGTGATGCAGCACGCCGAGATGACTGCCTTTCTCTTTTCTTAGGATTGAAGTGCGGATCTGACCAGAGCGATGCAAGCTTTCATCACCGGACAGTAGCTGATGTCGTCAGCTCCATGGACGGGAGACCGCCACCAACAGTGAGCTCCAGTGACGCAGAACGCCGAGAGGACTCCCTTTCTCCTCTCTTAGGATTGATGTGCGCATCTGACCAGAGCGATGCAAGCTTTCATCACCGGACAGTAGCTGATGTCGTCAGGTCCATGGAAGGGAAACCGCCAACAGTGAGCTCCAGTGATGCAGCACGCCGAGATGACTGCCTTTCTTTTTTCTTAAGATTGAAGTGCGGATCTGACCAGAGCGATGCAAGCTTTCAGCACCGGACAGTAGCTGATGTCGTCAGCTCCATGGACGGGAGACCGCCACCAACAGTGAGCTCCAGTGACGCAGCAGACCGAGATGACTCCCTTTTCCCTTTCTTAGCACTTAAGTGCGGATCTGATCAGAGCGATGCAAGCTTTCATCACCGCACAGTAGCTGATGTCGTGAGCTCCATGGAAGGGAAACCGCCAACAGTGAGCTCCAGTGACGCAGCAGGCCGAGATTACTCCCTGTCTCCTTTCTTAGGATTGAAGTGCGGAGCTGACCAGAGCGATGCAAGCTTTCATCACCGGACAGTAGCTGATGTCGTCAGCTCCATGGAAGGGAGACCGCCAACAGTGAGCTCCATTGACGCAGCACGCCGAGATGACTGCCTTTCTCCTTTCTTAGGATTGAAGTGTGAATCTGGCCAGAGTGATGGAAGCTTTCATCACCGGACAGTAGCTCATGTCGTCAGCTCCATGGAAGGGAGACCGCCAACAGTGAGCTCCAGAGACGCGGCACGCCGAGATGACTTCCTTTCTCATTTCTTAGGATTGAAGTGCGGATCTGACCAGAGCGATGCAAGCTTTCATCACCAGACAGTAGCTGATGTCGTCAGCTCCATGGAAGGGAGATTGCCAACAGTGAGCTCCAGTGACGCAGCAGGCCGAGATGACACCCTTTCTCCTCTCTTAGGATTGATGTGCGCATCTGACCAGAGCGATGCAAGCTTTCATCTCCAGACAGTAGCTGATATCGTCAGCTCCATGGAAGGGTGACCGTCAACAGTGAGCTCCAGTGACGCAGCAGGCCGAGATGACTCCCTTTCTCCTTTCTTAGGATTGAAGTGCGGTTCTGACCAGAGCGATGCAAGGTTTCATCACTGGGCAGTAGCTGATGTTGTCAGCTCCATGGAAGGGACACCGCCAACAGTGAGCTCCAGTGACGGAGCAGGCCGAGAGTACTCCCTTTCTCCTTTCTTAGGACTGAAGTGCGGATCTGACCAGAGCGATGCAAGCTTTCATCACCGGACAGTAGCTGATGTCGTTAGCTCCATGGAAGGGAGACCTCCAACAGTCAGCTCCAACGGCGCAGCAGACCGAGATGACTCCCTTTTCCCTTTCTTAGCACTTAAGTACGGATCTGATCAGAGCGATGCAAGCTTTCATCACCGCACAGTAGCTGATGTCGTGAGCTCCATGGAAGGGAAACCGCCAACAGTGAGCTCCAGTGACGCAGCAGGCCGAGATGACTCCCTGTCTCCTTTCTTAGGATTGAAGTGCGGAGCTGACCAGAGCGATGCAAGCTTTCATCACCGGACAGTAGCTGATGTCATCAGCTCCATGGAAGGGAGACCGCCAACAGTGAGCTCCATTGACGCAGCACGCCGAGATGACTGCCTTTCTCCTTTCTTAGGATTGAAGTGCGAATCTGGCCAGAGCGATGGAAGCTTTCATCACCGGACAGTAGCTCATGTCGTCAGCTCCATGGAAGGGAGACCGCCAACAGTGAGCTCCAGAGACGCGGCAGGCCGAGATGACTCCCTGTCTCCTTTCTTAGGATTGAAGTGCGGAGCTGACCAGAGCGATGCAAGCTTTCATCACCGGACAGTAGCTGATGTCGTCAGCTCCATGGAAGGGAGATTGCCAACAGTGAGCTCCAGTGACGCAGCAGGCCGAGATGACACCCTTTCTCCTTTCTTAGGATTGAAGTGCGGATCTGACCAGAGCGATGCAAGCTTTCATCACCGGACAGTAGCTGACGTCGTCAGCTCCATGGAAGGGAGACCGCCAACAGTGAGATCCAGTGACGGAGCAGGCCGAGATGACTCTCTTTATCCTTTCTTAGGATTGAAGTGCGGATCTGACCGGAGCGATGCAAGCTTTCAGCACAGGACAGTAGCTGATGTCGTCAGCTCCATGGAAGAGAGAACGCCAACAGTGAGCTCCAGTGACGCAGCAGGCCGATATGACTCCCTTTCTCCTTTCTTAGGATTGAAGTGCGCATCTGACCAGAGCGATGCAAGCTTTCATCACCGGACAGTAGCTGATGTCGTCAGCTCCATGGAAGGGAGATCGCCAACAGTGAGCTCCAGTGACGCAGCAGGCCGAGATGACTCCCTTTCTCCTTTCTTAGGATTGAAGTGCGGATCTGACCAGAGCGATGCAAGCTTTCATCACCGGACAGCAGCTGATGTCGTTAGCTCCATGGAAGGAAGACCGCCAACAGTGAGGTCAATGACGCAGCAGGCCGAGATGAGTCCCTTTCTCCTTTCTTAGGATTGAAGTGCGCATCTGACCAGAGCGATGCAAGCTTTCATCACCGGACAGTAGCTGATGTCCTCAGCTCCATAGAGGGGAGACCGCCAACAGTGAGCTCCAGTGACGCAGCACGCCCAAATGACTCCCTTCCTCCTTTCTTAGGATTGAACAGTGGATCTGACCAGAGCGATGCAAGCTTTCATCACCGGACAGTAGCTGAAGTCGTTAGCTCCATGAAAGGAAGACCGCCAACAATGAGCTCCAGTGACGCAGCAGGCCGAGATGACTCCCTTTTCCTTTCTTAGGATGTAAGTGCGGAGATGACCAGAGCGATGCAAGCTTTCATCACCGGACAGTAGCTGATGTCGTCAGCTCCATGGAAGGAAGACCGCCAACAGTGAGCTCTAGTGACGCAGCAGGCCGAGATGACTCCATTTCTCCTTTTTTAGGATTGAAGTGCGCATCTGACCAGAGCGATGCAAGCTTTCATCACCGGACAGTAGCTGATGTCGTTAGTTCCTTGGAAGGGAGACCGCCAACAGTGAGCTCCAGTGATGCAGCACGCCGAGATGACTGCCTTTCTCTTTTCTTAAGATTGAAGTGCGGATCTGATCAGAGCGATGCAAGCTTTCATCACCGGACAGTAGCTGATGTCGTTAGCTCCATGGAAGGGAGACCGTCAACAGTGAGCTCCAGTGACGCAGCAGGCCGAGATGACTCCCGTTCTCCTGTCTTAGGATTGAAGTGCGGATTTGACCAGAGCGATGCAAGCTTTCATCACCGGACAGTAGCTGATGTTGTCAGCTCCATTGAATGGACACCGCCAACAGTTAGCTCCAGTGACGGAGCAGGCCGAGAGTACTCCCTTTCTCCTTTCTTAGGACTGAAGTGCGGATCTGACCGGAGCGATGCAAGATTTCATCACCGGACAGTAGCTGATGTCGTTAGCTCCATGGAAGGGAGACGCCAACAGTGAGCTCCAGTGGCGCAGCAGATCGAGATGACTCCCTTTTCCCTTTCTTAGCACTTAAGTGCGGATCTGACCAGAGCGATGCAAGCTTTCATCACCGGACAGTAGCTAATGTCGTCAGCTCCATGGAAGGGAAACCGCCAACAGTGAGCTCCAGTGACGCGGCAGACCGAGATAACTCCCTGTCTCCTTTCTTAGGATTGAAGTGCGGAGCTGACCAGAGCGATGCAAGCTTTCATCACCGGACAGTAGCTGATGTCGTCAGGTCCATGGAAGGGAGACCGCCAACAGTGAGCTCCAGTGACGCAGCGCGCCGAGATGACTCCATTTCTCCTTTCTTAGGATTGAAGTGCGCATATGACCAGAGCGATGCAAGCACTCATCACCGGACAGTAGCTGATGTCGTTAGTTCCATGGAAGGGAGACCGCCAACAGTGAGCTCCAGTGACGCAGCACGCCGAGATGACTGCCCTCCTTCTTTCTTAGGATTGAAGTGCGGATCTGACCGGAGCGATGCAAGCTTTCAGCACAGGACAGTAGCTGATGTCGTCAGCTCCATGGAAGAGAGAACGCCAACAGTGAGCTCCAGTGACGCAGCAGGCCGATATGACTCCCTTTCTCCTTTCTTAGGATTGAAGTGCGGATCTGGCCACTGCGATGGAAGCTTTCATCACCGGACAGTAGCTCATGTCGTCAGCTCCATGGAAGGGAGACCGCCAACAGTGAGCTCCAGTGACGCAGCAGGCCGAGAGTACTCCCTTTCTCCTTTCTTAGGACTGAAGTGCGGATCTGACCAGGGCGATGCAAGCTTTCATCACCGGACAGAATCTGATGTCGTTAGCTCCATGGAAGGGAGACCGCCAACAGTGAGCTCCAGTGGCGCAGCAGGCCGAGATGACTCCCTTTTTCCTTTCTTAGGATTGAAGTGCGCATCTGACCAGAGCGATGCAAGCTTTCATCACCGGACAGTAGCTGATGTCGTCAGCTCCATAGAGGGGAGACCGCCAACAGTGAGCTCCAGTGACGCAGCACGACGAGATGACTCCCTTTCTCCTTTCTTAGGAGTGAAGTGTGGATCTGACCAGAGCGATGCAAGCTTTCATCACCGGACAGTAGCTGAAGTCGTTAGCTCCATGAAAGGAAGACCGCCAACAGTGAGCTCCAGTGACGCAGCAGGCCGAGATGACCCCCTTTTTCTTTCTTAGGATTTAAGTGCGGAGATGTCCAGAGCGATGCAAGCATTCATCACCGGACAGTAGCTGATGTCGTAAGCTCCATGGAAGGAAGACTGCCAACAGTGAGCTGTAGTGACGCAGCAGTCCTAGATGACTCCATTTCTCCTTTGTTAGGATTGAAGTGCGCATCTGACCAGAGCGATGCAACCTTTCATCACCGGACAGTAACTGATGTCGTCAGCTCCATGGAAGGGAGACCGCCAACAGTGAGCTCCAGTGACGCAGCACGCCGGGATGACTCCATTTCTCCTTTCTTAGGATTGAAGTGCGCATCTGACCAGAGCGATGCAAGCTTTCATCACCGGACAGTAGCTGATGTCGTTAGTTCCATGGAAGCGAGACCGCCAACAGTGAGCTCCAGTGATGCAGCACGCCGAGATGACTGCCTTTCTCTTTTCTTAAGATTGAAGTGCGGATCTGACCAGAGCGATGCAAGCTTTCATCACCGGACAGTAGCTGATGTCGTCAGCTCAATGGACGGGAGACCGTCACCAACCGTGAGCTCCATTGACGCAGCACGCCGAGATGACTCCCTTTCTCCTCTCTTAGGATTGATGTGCGCATCTGACCAGAGCGATGCAAGCTTTCATCCCCGGACAGTAGCTGATGTCGTCAGCTCCATGGAAGGGAGACCGTCAACAGTGAGCTCCAGTGACGCAGCAGGCCGAGATGACTCCCTTTCTCCTTTCTTAGGAATGAAGTGTGGATCTGTCCAGAGCAATGCAAGCTTTCATCACCGGACAGTAGCTGATGTTGTCAGCTCCATGGAAGCGACACCGCCAACAGTGAGCTCCACTGACGGAGCAGGCCGAGAGTACTCCCTTTCTCCTTTCTTAGGACTGAAGTGCGGATCTGACCAGAGCGATGCAAGATTTCATCACCGGACAGTAGCTGATGTCGTTAGCTCCATGGAAGGGAGACCGCCAACAGTGAGCTCCAGTGGCGCAGCAGACCGAGATGACTCCCTTCTCCCTTTCTTAGCACTTAAGTGCGGATCTGACCAGAGCGATGCAAGCTTTCATCACCGGACAGTAGCTGATGTCGTCAGATCCATGGAAGGGAAACCGCCACGCAGCAGGCCGAGATGACTCCCTGTCTCCTTTCTTAGGATTGAAGTGCGGAGCTGACCAGAGCGATGCAAGATTTCATCACAGGACAGTAGCTGATGTCGTTAGTTCCATGGAAGGGAGACCACCAACAGTGAGCTCCAGTGACGCAGCACGCCGAGATGACTGCCTTTCTCCTTTCTTCGGATTGAAGTGCGCATCTGAACCGAGCGATGCAAGCTTTCATCATTGGACAGTAGCTGATGTCGTCAGCTCCATGGAAGGGACACCGCTAACAGTGAGCTCCAGTGACGCAACACGCCGAGAGTACTCCCTTTTTCCTTTCTTAGGACTGAAGTGCGGATCTGACCAGGGCGACGCAAGCTTTCATCACCGGACAGTAGCTGATGTGGTTAGCTGCATGGAAGGGAGACCAC
>JARKHS020017542.1:0-10828 GCA_030143305.2 Amblyomma americanum | reverse complement strand
AAGCTTTCATCACGGGACAGTAGCTGATGTTGTCAGCTCCATGGAAGGGACACCGCCAACAGTGAGCTCCAGTGACGGAGCAGGCCGAGATGACTCCCTTTATCCTTTCTTAGGATCGAATTGCGAATCTGGCCAGAGCGATGCAAGCTTTCATCACCGGAAAGTAGCTGATGTCGTCAGCTCCATGGAAGGGAGACTGCCAACAGTGAGCTCCATTGACGCAGCAGGCCGAGAGGACTCCCTTTCTCCTTTCTTAGGATTGAAGTGCGGATCTGACCAGAGCAATGCAAGCTTTCATCACCGGACAGTAGCTGACGTCGTCAGCTCCATGGAAGAGAGACCGCCAACAGTGAGATCCAGTGACGGAGCAGGCCGAGATGACTCCCTTTATCCTTTCTTAGGATTGAAGTGCGGATCTGACCGGAGCGATGCAAGCTTTCAGCGCAGGACAGTAGCTGATGTCGTCAGCTCCATTGAAGAGAGAACGCCAACAGTGAGCTCCAGTGACGCAGCAGGCCGATATGACTCCCTTTCTCCTTTCTTAGGATTGAAGTGCGCATCTGACCAGAGCGATGCAAGCTTTCATCACCGGCCAGTAGCTGATGTCGTCAGCTCCATGGAAGGGAGACCGTCAACAGTGAGCTCCAGTGACGCAGCAGGCCGAGATGACTCCCTTTTCCTTTCTTAGGATTTAAGTGCGGAGATGACCAGAGCGATGCAAGCTTTCATCACCGGACAGTAGCTGATGTCGTCAGCTCCATAGAAGGAAGACCGCCAACCGTGAGCTCAAGTGACGCAGCAGGCCGAGATGACTTCATTTCTCCTTTTTTAGGATTGAAGTGCGCATCTGACCAGAGCGATGCAAGCTTTCATCACCGGACAGTAGCTGATGTCGTCAGCTCCATGGAAGGGAGACCGCCAACAGTGAGCTCCAGTGACGCAGCACGCCGAGATGACTCCATTTCTCCTTTCTTAGGATTGCAGTGCGCATCTGACCAGAGCGATGCAAGCTTTCATAACCGCACAGTAGCTGATGTCGTTAGTTCCTTGGAAGGGAGACCGCCAACAGTGAGCTCCAGTGATGCAGCACGCCGAGATGACTGCCTTTCTCTTTTCTTAAGATTGAAGTGCGGATCTGACCAGAGCGATGCAAGCTTTCATCACCGGACAGTAGCTGATGTCGTCAGCTCCATGGACGGGAGACCGCCACCAACAGTGAGCTCCAGTGACGCAGCACGCCGAGAGGACTCCCTTTCTCCTCTCTTAGGATTGATGTGCGCATCTGACCAGAGCGATGCAAGCTTTCATCAGCGGACAGTAGCTGATGTCGTCAGCTCCATGGAAGGGAGACCGTCAACAGTGAGCTCCAGTGACGCAGCAGGCCGAGATGACTCCCTTTCTCCTGTCTTAGGATTGAAGTGCGGATTTGAACAGAGCGATGCAAGCTTTCTTCACCGTACAGTAGCTGATGTCGTCAGCTCCATGGACGGGAGACCGCCACCAACAGTGAGCTCCAGTGACGCAGCACGCCGAGAGGACTCCCTTTATCCTCTCTTAGGATTGATGTGCGCATCTGACCAGAGCGATGCAAGCTTTCATCACCGGACAGTAGCTGATGTCGTCAGCTCCATGGAAGGGTGACCGTCAACAGTGAGCTCCAGTGACGCAGCAGGCCGAGATGACTCCCTTTCTCCTTTCTTAGGATTGAAGTGCGGATCTGACCAGAGCGATGCAAGCTTTCATCACTGGACAGTAGCTGATGTTGTCAGCTACATGGAAGGGACACCGCCAACAGTGAGCTCCAGTGACGGAGCAGGCCGAGAGGACTCCCTTTCTGCTCTCTTAGGATTGATGTGCGCATCTGACCAGAGCGATGCAAGCTTTCATCACCGGACAGTAGCTGATGTCGTCAGCTCCATGGAAGGGAGACCGTCAACAGTGAGCTGCAGTGACGGAGCAGGCCGAGAGGACTCCCTTTCTCCTTTCTTAGGACTGAAGTGCGGATCTGACCAGAGCGATGCAAGCTTTCATCACCGCACAGTAGCTGATGTCGTGAGCTCCATGGAAGGGAAACCGCCAACAGTGAGCTCCAGTGACGCAGCAGGCCGAGATGACTCCCTGTCTCCTTTCTTAGGATTGAAGTGCGGAGCTGACCAGAGCGATGCAAGCTTTCATCACCGGACAGTAGCTGATGTCGTCAGCTCCATGGACGGGAGACCGCCACCAACAGTGAGCTCCAGTGACGCAGCACGCCGAGAGGACTCCCTTTCTCCTCTCTTAGGATTGATGTGCGCATCTGACCAGAGCGATGCAAGCTTTCATCACCGGACAGTAGCTGATGTCGTCAGCTCCATGGAAGGGAGACCGTCAACAGTGAGCTCCAGTGACGCAGCAGGCCGAGATGACTCCCTTTCTCCTGTCTTAGGATTGAAGTGCGGATTTGAACAGAGCGATGCAAGCTTTCATCACCGGACAGTAGCTGATGTCGTCAGCTCCATGGACGGGAGACCGCCACCAACAGTGAGCTCCAGTGACGCAGCACGCAGAGAGGACTCCCTTTCTCCTATCTTAGGATTGATGTGCGCATCTGACCAGAGCGATGCAAGCTTTCATCACCGGACAGTAGCTGATGTCGTCAGCTCCATGGAAGGGTGACCGTCAACAGTGAGCTCCAGTGACGCAGCAGGCCGAGATGACTCCCTTTCTCCTTTCTTAGGACTGAAGTGCGGATCTGACCAGAGCGATGCAAGATTTCATCACCGGACAGTAGCTGATGTCGTTAGCTCCATGGAAGGGAGACCGCCAACAGTCAGCTCCAGTGGCGCAGCAGACGAAGATGACTCCCTTTTCCCTTTCTTAGCACTTAAGTGCGGATCTGACCAGAGCGATGCAAGCTTTCATCACCGCACAGTAGCTGATGTCGTGAGCTCCATGGAAGGGAAACCGCCAACAGTGAGCTCCAGTGACGCAGCAGGCCGAGATGACTCCCTGTCTCCTTTCTTAGGATTGAAGTGCGGAGCTGACCAGAGCGATGCAAGCTTTCATCACCGGACAGTAGCTGATGTCGTCAGCTCCATGGAAGGGAGACCGCCAACAGTGAGCTCCATTGACGCAGCACGCCGAGATGACTGCCTTTCTCCTTTCTTAGGATTGAAGTGCGAATCTGGCCAGAGCGATGGAAGCTTTCATCACCGGACAGTAGCTCATGTCGTCAGCTCCATGGAAGGGAGACCGAAAACAGTGAGCTCCAGAGACGCGGCACGCCGAGATGACTTCCTTTCTCCTTTCTTAGGATCGAAGTGCGCATCTGACCAGAGCGACGCAAGCTTTCATCACCGGACAGTAGCTGATGTGGTTAGCTGCATGGAAGGGAGACCACCAACAGTGGGCTCCAGTGACGCAGCAGGCCGATATTACTCCATTTCTCCTTTTTTAGGATTGAAGTGCGCATCTGACCAGAGCGATGCAAGCTTTCATCACAGGACACTAGCTGATGTCGTCAGCTCCATGGAAGGGAGACCGTCAACAGTGAGCTCAAGTGACGCACCACGCCGAGATGACTCCATTTCTCCTTTCTTGGGATTGAAGTGCGCATCTGACCAGAGCGATGCAAGCTTTCATCACCGGACAGTAGCTGATGTCCTTAGTTCCATGGAAGGGAGACCGCCAACAGTGAGCTCCAGTGATGCAGCACGCCGAGATGACTGCCTTTCTATTTTCTTAAGAATGAAGTGCGGATCTGACCAGAGCGATGCAAGCTTTCATCACCGGACAGTAGCTGATGTCGTCAGCTCCAAGGACGGGAGACCGCCACCAACAGTGAGCTCCAGTGACGCAGTACGCCGAGATGACTCCCTTTCTCCTCTCTTAGGATTGATGTGCGCATCTGACCAGAGCGATGCAGGCTTTCATCACCAGACAGTAGCTGATGTCGTCAGCTCCATGGAAGGGTGACCGTCAACAGTGAGCTCCAGTGACGCAGCAGGCCGAGATGACTCCCTTTCTCCTTTCTTAGGATTGAAGTGCGGATCTGACCAGAGCGATGCAAGCTTTCATCACCGCACAGTAGCTGATGTCGTGAGCTCCATGGAAGCGAAACCGCCAACAGTGAGCTCCAGTGACGCTGCAGGCCGAGATGACTCCCTGTCTCCTTTCTTAGGATTGAAGTGCGGAGCTGACCAGAGCGATGCAAGCTTTCATCACCGGACAGTAGCTGATGTCGTCAGCTCCATGGAAGGGAGACCGCCAACAGTGAGCTCCACTGACGCAGCACGCCGAGATGACTGCCTTTCTCCTTTCTTAGGATTGAAGTGCGAATCTGGCCAGAGCGATGGAAGCTTTCATCACCGGACAGTAGCTCATGTCGTCAGCTCCATGGAAGGGAGACCGCCAACAGTGAGCTCCAGAGACGCGGCACGCCGAGATGACTTCCTTTCTCCTTTCTTAGGATCGAAGTGCGCATCTGACCAGAGCGATGCAAGCTTTCATCACCGGAAAGTAGCTGATGTCGTCAGCTCCATGGAAGGGAGATTGCCAACAGTGAGCTCCAGTGACGCAGCACGCCGAGATGACTGCCTTTCTTCTTTCTTAGGATTGAAGTGCGGATCTGACCAGAGCGATGCAAGCTTTCATCACCAGACAGTAGCTGATGTCGTCAGCTCCATGAAAGGGAGACTGCCAACAGTGAGCTCCAGTGACGCAGCAGGCCGAGATGACACCCTTTCTCCTTTCTTAGCATTGAAGTGCGGATCTGACCAGAGCGATGCAAGCTTTCATCACCGGACAGTAGCTGATGTCGTGAGGTCCATGGAAGCGAAACCGCCAACAGTGAGCTCCAGTGACGCTGCAGGCCGAGATGACTCCCTGTCTCCTTTCTTAGGATTGAAGTGCGGAGCTGACCAGAGCGATGCAAGCTTTCATCACCGGACAGTAGCTGACGTCGTCAGCTCCATGGAAGGGAGACCGCCAACAGTGAGATCCAGTGACGGAGCAGGCCGAGATGACTCTCTTTATCCTTTCTTAGGATTGATGTGCGGAGCTGACCAGAGCGATGCAAGCTTTCATCACCGGACAGTAGCTGATGTCGTCAGCTCCATGGAAGGGAGACCGCCAACAGTGAGCTCCATTGACGCAGCACGCCGAGATGACTGCCTTTCTCCTTTCTTAGGATTGAAGTGCGAATCTGGCCAGAGCGATGGAAGCTTTCATCACCGGACAGTAGCTCATGTCGTCAGCTCCATGGAAGGGAGACCGCCAACAGTGAGCTCCAGAGACGCGGCACGCCGAGATGACTTCCTTTCTCCTTTCTTAGGATCGAAGTGCGCATCTGACCAGAGCGATGCAAGCTTTCATCACCGGAAAGTAGCTGATGTCGTCAGCTCCATGGAAGGGAGACTGCCAACAGTGAGCTCCATTGACGCAGCAGGCCGAGAGGACTCCCTTACTCTTTTCTTAGGATTGAAGTGCGGATCTGACCAGAGCGATGCAAGCTTTCATCACCGGACAGTATCTGATGTCGTCAGCTCCATGGAAGATAGACCGCCAACAGTGAGATCCAGTGACGGAGCAGGCCGAGATGACTCCCTTTATCCTTTCTTAGGATTGAAGTGCGGATCTGACCGGAGCGATGCAAGCTTTCAGCGCAGGACAGTAGCTGATGTCGTCAGCTCCATTGAAGAGAGAACGCCAACAGTGAGCTCCAGTGACGCAGCAGGCCGATATGACTCCCTTTCTCCTTTCTTAGGATTGAAGTGCGCATCTGACCAGAGCGATGCAAGCTTTCATCACCGGCCAGTAGCTGATGTCGTCAGCTCCATGGAAGGGAGACCGTCAACAGTGAGCTCCAGTGACGCAGCAGGCCGAGATGACTCCCTTTTCCTTTCTTAGGATTTAAGTGCGGAGATGACCAGAGCGATGCAAGCTTTCATCACCGGACAGTAGCTGATGTCGTCAGCTCCATAGAAGGAAGACCGCCAACCGTGAGCTCAAGTGACGCAGCAGGCCGAGATGACTTCATTTCTCCTTTTTTAGGATTGAAGTGCGCATCTGACCAGAGCGATGCAAGCTTTCATCACCGGACAGTAGCTGATGTCGTCAGCTCCATGGAAGGGAGACCGCCAACAGTGAGCTCCAGTGACGCAGCACGCCGAGATGACTCCATTTCTCCTTTCTTAGGATTGCAGTGCGCATCTGACCAGAGCGATGCAAGCTTTCATAACCGCACAGTAGCTGATGTCGTTAGTTCCTTGGAAGGGAGACCGCCAACAGTGAGCTCCAGTGATGCAGCACGCCGAGATGACTGCCTTTCTCTTTTCTTAAGATTGAAGTGCGGATCTGACCAGAGCGATGCAAGCTTTCATCACCGGACAGTAGCTGATGTCGTCAGCTCCATGGACGGGAGACCGCCACCAACAGTGAGCTCCAGTGACGCAGCACGCCGTGAGGACTCCCTTTCTCCTCTCTTAGGATTGATGTGCGCATCTGACCAGAGCGATGCAAGCTTTCATCAGCGGACAGTAGCTGATGTCGTCAGCTCCATGGAAGGGAGACCGTCAACAGTGAGCTCCAGTGACGCAGCAGGCCGAGATGACTCCCTTTCTCCTGTCTTAGGATTGAAGTGCGGATTTGAACAGAGCGATGCAAGCTTTCTTCACCGTACAGTAGCTGATGTCGTCAGCTCCATGGACGGGAGACCGCCACCAACAGTGAGCTCCAGTGACGCAGCACGCCGAGAGGACTCCCTTTATCCTCTCTTAGGATTGATGTGCGCATCTGACCAGAGCGATGCAAGCTTTCATCACCGGACAGTAGCTGATGTCGTCAGCTCCATGGAAGGGTGACCGTCAACAGTGAGCTCCAGTGACGCAGCAGGCCGAGATGACTCCCTTTCTCCTTTCTTAGGATTGAAGTGCGGATCTGACCAGAGCGATGCAAGCTTTCATCACTGGACAGTAGCTGATGTTGTCAGCTACATGGAAGGGACACCGCCAACAGTGAGCTCCAGTGACGGAGCAGGCCGAGAGGACTCCCTTTCTCCTCTCTTAGGATTGATGTGCGCATCTGACCAGAGCGATGCAAGCTTTCATCACCGGACAGTAGCTGATGTCGTCAGCTCCATGGAAGGGAGACCGTCAACAGTGAGCTGCAGTGACGGAGCAGGCCGAGAGGACTCCCTTTCTCCTTTCTTAGGACTGAAGTGCGGATCTGACCAGAGCGATGCAAGCTTTCATCACCGCACAGTAGCTGATGTCGTGAGCTCCATGGAAGGGAAACCGCCAACAGTGAGCTCCAGTGACGCAGCAGGCCGAGATGACTCCCTGTCTCCTTTCTTAGGATTGAAGTGCGGAGCTGACCAGAGCGATGCAAGCTTTCATCACCGGACAGTAGCTGATGTCGTCAGCTCCATGGACGGGAGACCGCCACCAACAGTGAGCTCCAGTGACGCAGCACGCCGAGAGGACTCCCTTTCTCCTCTCTTAGGATTGATGTGCGCATCTGACCAGAGCGATGCAAGCTTTCATCACCGGACAGTAGCTGATGTCGTCAGCTCCATGGAAGGGAGACCGTCAACAGTGAGCTCCAGTGACGCAGCAGGCCGAGATGACTCCCTTTCTCCTGTCTTAGGATTGAAGTGCGGATTTGAACAGAGCGATGCAAGCTTTCATCACCGGACAGTAGCTGATGTCGTCAGCTCCATGGACGGGAGACCGCCACCAACAGTGAGCTCCAGTGACGCAGCACGCAGAGAGGACTCCCTTTCTCCTATCTTAGGATTGATGTGCGCATCTGACCAGAGCGATGCAAGCTTTCATCACCGGACAGTAGCTGATGTCGTCAGCTCCATGGAAGGGTGACCGTCAACAGTGAGCTCCAGTGACGCAGCAGGCCGAGATGACTCCCTTTCTCCTTTCTTAGGACTGAAGTGCGGATCTGACCAGAGCGATGCAAGATTTCATCACCGGACAGTAGCTGATGTCGTTAGCTCCATGGAAGGGAGACCGCCAACAGTCAGCTCCAGTGGCGCAGCAGACGAAGATGACTCCCTTTTCCCTTTCTTAGCACTTAAGTGCGGATCTGACCAGAGCGATGCAAGCTTTCATCACCGCACAGTAGCTGATGTCGTGAGCTCCATGGAAGGGAAACCGCCAACAGTGAGCTCCAGTGACGCAGCAGGCCGAGATGACTCCCTGTCTCCTTTCTTAGGATTGAAGTGCGGAGCTGACCAGAGCGATGCAAGCTTTCATCACCGGACAGTAGCTGATGTCGTCAGCTCCATGGAAGGGAGACCGCCAACAGTGAGCTCCATTGACGCAGCACGCCGAGATGACTGCCTTTCTCCTTTCTTAGGATTGAAGTGCGAATCTGGCCAGAGCGATGGAAGCTTTCATCACCGGACAGTAGCTCATGTCGTCAGCTCCATGGAAGGGAGACCGAAAACAGTGAGCTCCAGAGACGCGGCACGCCGAGATGACTTCCTTTCTCCTTTCTTAGGATCGAAGTGCGCATCTGACCAGAGCGACGCAAGCTTTCATCACCGGACAGTAGCTGATGTGGTTAGCTGCATGGAAGGGAGACCACCAACAGTGGGCTCCAGTGACGCAGCAGGCCGATATTACTCCATTTCTCCTTTTTTAGGATTGAAGTGCGCATCTGACCAGAGCGATGCAAGCTTTCATCACAGGACACTAGCTGATGTCGTCAGCTCCATGGAAGGGAGACCGCCAACAGTGAGCTCAAGTGACGCAGCACGCCGAGATGACTCCATTTCTCCTTTCTTGGGATTGAAGTGCGCATCTGACCAGAGCGATGCAAGCTTTCATCACCGGACAGTAGCTGATGTCCTTAGTTCCATGGAAGGGAGACCGCCAACAGTGAGCTCCAGTGATGCAGCACGCCGAGATGACTGCCTTTCTATTTTCTTAAGAATGAAGTGCGGATCTGACCAGAGCGATGCAAGCTTTCATCACCGGACAGTAGCTGATGTCGTCAGCTCCAAGGACGGGAGACCGCCACCAACAGTGAGCTCCAGTGACGCAGTACGCCGAGATGACTCCCTTTCTCCTCTCTTAGGATTGATGTGCGCATCTGACCAGAGCGATGCAGGCTTTCATCACCAGACAGTAGCTGATGTCGTCAGCTCCATGGAAGGGTGACCGTCAACAGTGAGCTCCAGTGACGCAGCAGGCCGAGATGACTCCCTTTCTCCTTTCTTAGGATTGAAGTGCGGATCTGACCAGAGCGATGCAAGCTTTCATCACCGCACAGTAGCTGATGTCGTGAGCTCCATGGAAGCGAAACCGCCAACAGTGAGCTCCAGTGACGCTGCAGGCCGAGATGACTCCCTGTCTCCTTTCTTAGGATTGAAGTGCGGAGCTGACCAGAGCGATGCAAGCTTTCATCACCGGACAGTAGCTGATGTCGTCAGCTCCATGGAAGGGAGACCGCCAACAGTGAGCTCCACTGACGCAGCACGCCGAGATGACTGCCTTTCTCCTTTCTTAGGATTGAAGTGCGAATCTGGCCAGAGCGATGGAAGCTTTCATCACCGGACAGTAGCTCATGTCGTCAGCTCCATGGAAGGGAGACCGCCAACAGTGAGCTCCAGAGACGCGGCACGCCGAGATGACTTCCTTTCTCCTTTCTTAGGATCGAAGTGCGCATCTGACCAGAGCGATGCAAGCTTTCATCACCGGAAAGTAGCTGATGTCGTCAGCTCCATGGAAGGGAGATTGCCAACAGTGAGCTCCAGTGACGCAGCACGCCGAGATGACTGCCTTTCTTCTTTCTTAGGATTGAAGTGCGGATCTGACCAGAGCGATGCAAGCTTTCATCACCAGACAGTAGCTGATGTCGTCAGCTCCATGAAAGGGAGACTGCCAACAGTGAGCTCCAGTGACGCAGCAGGCCGAGATGACACCCTTTCTCCTTTCTTAGCATTGAAGTGCGGATCTGACCAGAGCGATGCAAGCTTTCATCACCGGACAGTAGCTGATGTCGTGAGGTCCATGGAAGCGAAACCGCCAACAGTGAGCTCCAGTGACGCTGCAGGCCGAGATGACTCCCTGTCTCCTTTCTTAGGATTGAAGTGCGGAGCTGACCAGAGCGATGCAAGCTTTCATCACCGGACAGTAGCTGACGTCGTCAGCTCCATGGAAGGGAGACCGCCAACAGTGAGATCCAGTGACGGAGCAGGCCGAGATGACTCTCTTTATCCTTTCTTAGGATTGAAGTGCGGATCTGACCAGAGCGATGCAAGCTTTCATCACCGGACAGTAGCTGATGTCGTCAGCTCCATGGAAGGGAGACCGCCAACAGTGAGCTCCAGTGACGCAGCACGCCGAGATGACTGCCTTTCTCCTTTCTTAGGATTGAAGTGCGAATCTGACCAGAGCGATGCAAGCTTTCATCACCGGACAGTAGCTGATGTCGTCAGCTCCATGGAAGGGAGACCGCCAACAGTGAGCTCCAGAGACGCAGCACGCCGAGATGACTCCCTTTCTCCTTTCTTAGGATCGAAGTGCGCATCTGACCAGAGCGATGCAAGCTTTCATCACCGGAAAGTAGCTGATGTCGTCAGCTCCATGGAAGGGAGACCGCCAACAGTGAGCTCCATTGACGCAGCAGGCCGAGAGGACTCCCTTTCTCCTTTCTTAGGATTGAAGTGCGGATCTGACCAGAGCGATGCAAGCTTTCATCACCGGACAGTAGCTGATGTCGTCAGCTCCATGGAAGGAGAGACCGCCAACAGTGAGCTCCAGTGACGCAGCAGGCCGAGATGACTCCCTTTATCCTTTCTTAGGATTGAAGTGCGGATCTGACCAGAGCGATG
>JARKHS020017541.1:0-16050 GCA_030143305.2 Amblyomma americanum | reverse complement strand
ATCGACGACTTGTTAAATCGATGCTCGTGAATTTTGCTACTTTCGATCTAAAACGATGTATCCCGTTGTTTTGAGCCGGAATACGTTTTCGCGCAGTTCTGAGAGAAAACGTTCACACCTTTCTCTCGTCTACTCTTAGACGACTTGTAAAATTGATGCTCGTGAATTTTGCTAGTTTCGATCTAAAACGATGTATCCCGTTGTTTTGAGCTGGAATACAATTTTTCGCGCAGTTCTAAGAGAAAATGTTTACACCTTTTTCTCGTCTACTCTTCGACGACTTGTAAAATCGATGCTCTTGAATCTCTATAGTTTCGACCTAAAACGATGTATTTCGTTGTTTTGAGCCGGAATACAAGTTTTCGCGCAGTTCTGAGAGAAAAAATTACACCTTTCTCTCGTCTACTCTGCGACGACTTGTAAAATCGATGCTCGTGAATCTTGCTAGTTTCGATCTAAAACGATGTATTCCGTTGTTTTGAGCCGGAATACAAGTTTTCGCGCAGTTCTGAGAGAAAAATTTACACCTTTCTCTCGTCTACTCTGCGACGGCTTGTAAAATCGATGCTCGTGAATCTTGCTAGTTTCAATCTAAAACGATGTATCCCGTTGTTTTGAGTCGGAATACAATTTTTCGCGCAGTTCTGAGAGAAAAAGTTTACACCTTTCTCTCGTCTACTCTTCGACGACTTGTAAAATCGATGCTCGTGAATTTTGATAGTATCGCTCTAAAACAATTTACCCCGTTGTTTTGAGCCGGAATACGAGTTTTCGCGCAGTTCTGAGAGAAAAAGTTTACACCTTTCTCTCGTCTACTCTTCGACGACTTGTTAAATCGATGCTCGTGAATTTTGCGACTTTCGATCTAAAACGATGTATCCCCTTGTTTTGAGCCGGAATACAATTTTTCGCGCAGTTCTGAGAGAAAACGTTTACACCTTTCTCTCGTCTACTCTTCGACGACTTGTAAAATCGATGCTCGTGAATCTTGATAGTGTCACGTAGTGGTGACGGCAGTCGAAGCAGCGATGAAGACGGACGAAAGGGTCTTGTAAAAGAACTGTTTATTGGGGCTGACTTGCACCCAAAATGGACTGAATCACTCGGCGGCGGCGAAGCGACAAGCGTGCTCGGCGGTCGTCGAACAGAATGCCCGCCGCTGTCGGCCGTGCTCAATTTAAAGCTGATAGCGAACATTCGAGATAAAGGGCGCAAAGTTACTAGAACATTCCGGAACAACGTAGTATCAGCTTTGCCTGGCTGCGATCAATCGAGATAAATGTTGTCGCGTCTTGCGTCGCAAACAAAGCGATAAAGTGGTGTCGCGGCAGATTTGAAAAACGAACAAACACTGCAAATATTCGCGGCATTACTCCCCTCTCAAAGAAGCATCGACCCGATGCATTAAAACAAATAATGCGACTAGTAAGGGAAAAAACGGATCTTGCGAAAATAGAACATGGAAACGCAGCGGCCTTTAGCGCGCATAATACGGCTTCAGACGGACTACATGGACAACTTCTGGTCGTACGCGGCGTCGCTGGGATGCAGTCATTGCGTCAGGGATGACTTGATAATCCAGTTCACCCAGCCGACGAAGAACCTTGTACGGGCCGAAATAGCGGCGCAAAAGCTTTTCACTCAATCCACGGCGGCGAATGGGCGTCCACACCCAGACTTGGTCTCCTGGCTTGTATTCCGCGTTGCGTCTTCGTAGGTTGTAGCGTCTGGCGTCGGACCGCTGCTGATCTTTGATCCGTAATCGGGCAAGCCTTCGAGCTTCTTCTGCGCGTTGAAGGTAGGCGGCAACGTCGACGTTCTCTTCTTCTGTAACGTTGGGCAGCATGGCGTCTAGCGTGGTCGTGGCATCCCTGCCATGGACGAGCCTAAACGGCGTCATCTGGGTGGTCTCCTGCACTGCGGTGTTGTAGGCGAAGACGACGTAAGGCAGGATGACATCCCAGGTTTTGTGTTCGGCATCGACATACATAGCGAGCATATCGGCGATGGTTTTGTTCAGGCGCTCGGTCAGTCCGTTGGTCTGCGGATGGTATGCAGTTGTCCTCCGGTGGCTGGTTTGGCTGTAGCGCAGGATGGCTTGCGTGAGTTCCGCCGTAAATGCTGTTCCTCTGTCCGTGATGAGCACATCGGGGGCACCGTGTCGAAGAAGAATGCACTCCACGAAAAATTTGGCCACTTCTGCTGCTGTTCCGTTCGGTAGGGCTTTCGCCTCGGCGTAGCGGGTCAGGTAGTCGGTCGCTATGATGATCCACTTATTTCCAGATGTTGACGTTGGAAAAGGGCCAAGCAAGTCCATGCCAATCTGCTGAAAGGGCCTTGAGGGAGGTTCAATGGGGTTCAGAAATCCTGCTGGTCGTGTGGGAGGAGTCTTTCGTCGCTGACAATGTCGGCAGGTTTTCACATAGTGTGCGACATCGGCAGACAGTCGGGGCCAGTAATACTTGTCTTGAATGCGGCGGAGGGTGCGAGTAAACCCGAGGTGTCCAGCTGTCGGCTCGTCGTGTGAAGCCTGTAGAACTTCTTCGCGGAGACAAGTAGGTACAACAAGGAGGTAGGCTGTTTTGTTCGCTGTAAAGTTCTTCTTCACAAGGACCTCATTCTGCAAACAGAAGGAAGACAGTCCTCGCTTGAATGAAGCAGGGGGTGAAGAAACCTTGCCTTCCAGGTACTCGATGAGGCCTTTTAGTTTGGGGTCCGAGCGTTGCTGCTGAGCAAAAGAGCTTGCGCTGATGGGTCCCAGGAAGGCGTCCTCATCGTCGTCCAGCGGCGGTGCATCTACAGGGGCTCGTGAGAGGCAATCGGCGTCAGTGTGCTTGCGTCCGGACTTGTAAACGACGGTGATGTCAAACTCCTGGAGACGCAGACTCCATCGAGCGAGTCGGCCAGAGGGATCCTTCAAATTGGCAAGCCAGCAGAGCGCGTGGTGGTCGCTGACCACCTTGAACGGCCGTCCGTAGAGGTAGGGGCGGAATTTCGACGTAGCCCAGATGATGGCAAGGCACTCCTTCTCAGTGGTCGAATAGTTAGCCTCGGCCTTGGAAAGGGAACGGCTAGCGTATGCGATGACCTTCTCCAGCCCGTCACTTTTTTGAACGAGAACGGCGCCTAGTCCCACGCTGCTTGCGTCGGTATGAACTTCAGTATCGGAGTTTTCATCAAAATGCGCAAGGATCGGTGGGGACTGTAAACGACGCTGAAGTTCCTTGAAGGCTTCTGCTTGCGGCGCTTCCCATTTAAACGGCACGTCTGCCTTCGTCAGTTGGGTCAGGGGCTCGGCGATGCGCGAAAAGTTTTTCACAAATCGTCGGTAATATGCGCATAGTCCGAGAAATCTGCGCACTGCTTTCTTATCGGCCGGCGGTTGAAACTGTTCAATAGCGGCTGTTTTCTGCGGGTCTGGGCGTACTCCTTGCTTGCTAACGATGTGGCCTAGAAACAGCAGCTCTTCGTAGGCAAAGTGGCATTTCTCTGCTTTCAAGGTTAGGCCAGACGACTTGATTGCGTCTAGTACTGTTCGAAGTCTTTTGAGGTGCTCTTCAAAATTCGAGGCGAAGACAACGACGTCATCTAAATATACCAGACAAATTTGCCACTTCAGGCCTGCCAGCACTGTATCCATTACTCGCTGAAACGTCGCTGGTGCGGAACAGAGACCAAATGGCATCACCTTGAACTCAAACAGCCCATCCGGAGTTATGAATGCTGTCTTCTCGCGATCTCTTTCGTCGACCTCAATTTGCCAGTAGCCGCTCTTGAGGTCCATCGATGAGAAATATTTGGCGTTGCAGAGGCGGTCCAGTGTGTCGTCGATGCGGGGGAGGGGGTAGACGTCCTTCTTTGTTATGTTGTTCAAGCGGCGGTAATCCACGCAGAATCGAAGTGCGCCGTCTTTCTTTCTCACTAGAACAACCGGTGCCGCCCATGGGCTGTTTGAAGGCTGGATGACGTCGTCGCGAAGCATTTCTTCGACTTGGTCCCGGATGGCTTGTCGTTCTCGCGGAGACACACGGTAGGGGCTTTGACGGAGAGGTCGGACGTGTTGATCCGTTATAATGCGATGCTTGGCAATTGGCGTCTGTCGCACCTTCGGCGATGTCGAAAAGCACTCACTGTAGTTTTGAAGCAGATTGCGGACCTGGTCTTGTCTGTTCCGGTGCAGGGCTGGGTTGATGTCGAAAGTGGGCGAGTTCTCTTGGTAAGGCGGATCTTCTGCGGAGGGGTCGGAGAGGGCGAAGGAGTCTCGTACGTCAGATATTTCGTCGTAGAAAGCAATCGTCGTCCCTCTGTTAATATGCCGGTATTCTTCGCTGAAGTTAGTCAGCAGTACTTCGGCCTGGCCATTGCGGAAATATGCGATGCCTCTTGCGATGCTGATTCCTCGGTCTAGTAGCAACTGCATGTTCCCCTCGATGATGGCTTCAGTGTTTATGGCTTTCGTGGCGCCTACGGTCACGATAACGCTTGAACGGGGTGGGACGCTCACTTTTTCCTGTAGGACACTTAGGGCAACGTGATTTTCCCGAGTTTTCATCGAATTGATGGCTTCGTCCGTCGAAAGCGTGATCAGCTTGGATCGCAGGTCGATGATCGCCTGATGCTCATTAAGGAAATCCATACCCAAGATCACTTCGCGGGAGCATTGCGGTAGCACAACAAAGGTCGCAGGATAGGTATGTCCTTTGACAGTCACTCGCGCTGTGCATCGTCCTGATGGCGTAATGAGGTGGCCCCCAGCGGTGCAAATTTGTGGGCCGTCCCAAGCCGTTGTGACTTTTCTGAGCTGCGCAACGAATGTTTCATTCATCACCGAGTAATCGGCTCCTGTGTCGACTAGAGCGGTAACTTTCCGGCCGTCGATAGTCACTTCTAGGTCGGAGGTCCTGGCTCTTGCATTGCATGTCGCTCTCGGCGTCGGATCACGGCTTCGTCGCGTGTGCGAGTCACGGGTTGGGCGTATGGTCGAAGCTCCTCTGGGTGGCGGCGTCGATTTCAAGGTAGCTTGCGTCGTGGTCGAGGTTCTCATTGTGTGCGGCGTCGGTTCTTCATGCGGCGTCGCGGGTGCATCGTCTTCATGGGACGTGGTCGGTGGAGGATCTTCGGCGTTTAGCTCGTGAGCAACCTCACCTCCAGAGGTTGCTGCCTTTAGTTTCCCCTACGGGGGCTGGGCGACCTTCCTCGTACCGCGGCTGCGTAGCTGCGGCGTGGCGACGCAAAGCGCGAGGTTGACGGCGATGGTGAGCGCGAAAAGCGGTTCGGCGTGTACTCTTCTCGACGCAGGTACTCGTCGATTTCGTGCGGACGTTGTCCGAAGCGTGGTCGTGGGGCGTTAACGGCAAATCCTCGAAGACCGATACGTCGGTACGGGCAGTGACGAAGAATATGGCCGGCCTCACCGCAATGGAAGCACAACGGCCGGTGGTCGGAAGTCCTCCAGGCGTCGCATTTCCTGGGGCTTGAGGGTCGGTCATAGGCTGGGCGGGCGGGGGCTGGGAGGCGGCGTTGTGGACCAAGTGGCTCATCTCGGGGAGGACGTGGGGGTTGTCGTTGGGGCTGAGCAGTCCTTACTGCAGCGGCGTAGGTCATGGCCTGGGGTTCTGTGGCCGTCGGGGTGCCAAGTGCCTGTTGCACTTCTTCCCGTACCACGTCCATCAGAGTCGATGCTTGTGGCTGTCGGGAGGATGGGAGTAATCGGCGTAGCTCCTCTCGGACGATTTCGCGGATAACGTCCCGCAAGCTGTCGCTGGTGGTGGCCGGCGTGTCCGAAAGGATTGCATAGGCAGAGGAAGGGCGGTTGTACTGCCGAGCTCGGACGTCGAGGGTCTTCTCAATCGTGCAGGCTTCCTGCATGAATTCCTCGACCGTTTTTGGCGGCTGACGGACGAGGCTGCCAAAGAGTTGTTCTTTTACGCCGCGCATTAAGAACTGAACTTTCTTTTCCTCGGTCATCCCGGGATCGGCGCGGCGAAATAGGCGCTTCATCTCCTCAACGTAGCTGCGGACAGGCTCATTCGGAAGCTGGATCCTGGACTCGAGGAGTCGTTCGGCTCTTTCTTTCCTCACGACACTGGTAAATACCTTCAATAGTTCTCTCTTGAATAGCTCCCATGTCGTAAGGGACGACTCGTAGTTTTCGTACCACGTGCGTGCGGAGCCATCCAATGAGAAAAAAACGTGTCCAATCTTTGCCGCATCATCCCACTTGTTGAATGACGCCACGCGCTCAAATTGACACAACAATTCTTCAGGGTCTTCGCCTAGGGATCCATTGAAAGTTGGCGGCACCCGCGGCTGCTGCAGTATGATCGGTGTCGACATCTTCGGCGAGATTGCGGTGCTCGTAGCCGCGTCTTTTCGCTGTCTTGTGCGGCCCGGCAGTTTCCCGAACTCAGGCTCCTCTCCCTGGAGACGTCGGCTGGCTCGCTGAGCTGCTGGCTCGTCCTCGGGTGCGAAGCGCTCTGGGCTGGCTTCACGACTTGAAGGGGGCGTCCGGAACATGGAAGGCTACCCCGGCACCTCCACCAGATGTCACGTAGTGGTGACGGCAGTCGAAGCAGCGATGAAGACGGACGAAAGGGTCTTATAAAAGAACTGTTTATTGGGGCTGACTTGCACCCAAAATGGACTGAATCACTCGGCGGCGGCGAAGCGACAAGCGTGCTCGGCGGTCGTCGAACAGAATGCCCGCCGCTGTCGGCCGTGCTCAATTTAAAGCTGATAGCGAACATTCGAGATAAAGGGCGCAAAGTTACTAGAACATTCCGGAACAACGTAGTATCAGCTTTGCCTGGCTGCGATCAATCGAGATAAATGTTGTCGCGTCTTGCGTCGCAAACAAAGCGATAAAGTGGTGTCGCGGCAGATTTGAAAAACGAACAAACACTGCAAATATTCGCGGCAATAGTTTCGATCTAAAACAATGTATTTCGTTGTTTTGAGCCGGAATACAAGTTTTCGCGCAGTTCTGAGAGAAAAATTTACACCTTTCTCTCGTCTACTCTTCGACGACTTGTAAAATCGATGCTCGTGAATCTTGATAGTTTCGATCTAAAACAATGTATTTCGTTGTTTTGAGCCGGAATACAAGTTTTCGCGCAGTTCTGAGAGAAAAATTTACACCTTTCTCTCGTCTACTCTGCGACGACTTGTAAAATCGTTGCTCGTGAATCTTGCTAGTTTCGATCTAAAACGATGTATCCCGTTGTTTTGAGCCGGAATACAAGTTTTCGCGCAGTTCTGAGAGAAAAAGTTTACACCTATCTCTCGTCTACTCTTCGACGACTTGTAAAATCGATGCTCGTTAATTGTGCTAGTTTCGATCTAAAACGATGTATCCCGTTGTTTTGAGCCGGAATACTAGTTTTCGCGCAGTTCTGAGAGAAAAAGTTTACACCTTTCTCTCGTCTACTCTTCGTCGACTTGTAAAATCGATGCTCGTTAATCTTGCTAGTTTCGATCTAAAACGATATATCCCGTTGTTTTGAGCCGGAATACAAGTCTTCACGCAGTTCTGAGAGAAAACGTTTACACCTTTCTCTCGTCTACTCTTCGACAACTTGTAAAATCGATGCTCGTGAATCTTGCTAGTTTCGATCTAAAACGATGTATCCCGTTGTTTTGAGCCGGAATACAAGTTTTCGCGCAGTTCTGAGAGAAAACGTTTACACCTTTCTCTCGTCTACTCTTCGACGACTTTTAAAATTGATGCTCATGAATTTTGCTAGTTTCGATCTAAAACGATGTATCCCGTTGTTTTGAGCTGGAATACAAGTTTTCGCGCAGTTCTGAGAGAAAAAGTTTACACCTTTCTCTCGTCTACTCTTCGACGACTTGTAAAATCGATGCTCGTTAATCTTGCTAGTTTCGATCTAAAACGATGTATTCCGTTCTTTTGAGCCGGAATACAAGTTTTCGCGCAGTTCTGAGAGAAAAATTTACACCTTTCTCTCGTCTACTCTTCGACGACTTGTTAAATCGATGCTCGTGAATTTTCCTACTTTCGATCTAAAACGATGTATCCCGTTGTTTTGAGCAGGAATACAAGTTTTCGCGCAGTTCTGAGAGAAAACGTTTACACCTTTCTCTCGTCTACTCTTCGACGACTTTTAAAATTGATGCTCATGAATTTTACTAGTTTCGATCTAAAACGATGTATCCCGTTGTTTTGAGCTGGAATACAAGTTTTCGCGCAGTTCTGAGAGAAAAAGTTTACACCTTTCTCTCGTCTACTCTTCGACGACTTGTAAAATCGATGCTCGTTAATCTTGCTAGTTTCGATCTAAAACGATGTATTCCGTTCTTTTGAGCCGGAATACAAGTTTTCGCGCAGTTCTGAGAGAAAAATTTACACCTTTCTCTCGTCTACTCTGTGACGGCTTGTAAAATCGATGCTCGTGAATCTTGATAGTTTCGATCTAAAACGATGTATCCCGTTGTTCTGAGCCGGAATACAAGTTTTCGCGCAGTTCTGAGAGAAAAAGTTTACACCTTTCTCTCGTCTACTCTTCGACGACTTGTAAAATCGATGCTCGTTAATCTTGCTAGTTTCGATCTAAAACGATGTATTCCGTTGTTTTGAGCCGGAATAGAGGTTTTCGCGCAGTTCTGAGAGAAAAAGTTTACACCTTTCTCTCGTCTGCTCTTCGACGACTTGTAAAATCGATGCTCGTGAATCTTGCTAGTTTCGATCTAAAACGATGTATCCCGTTGTTTTGAGCCGGAATACAAGTTTTCGCGCAGTTCTGAGAGAAAAAGTTTACACCTTTCTCTCGTCTACTCTTCGACGACTTGTAAAATCGATGCTCGTGAATCTTGCTAGTTTCGATCTAAAACGATGTATCCCGTTGTTTTGAGCCGGAATACAAGTTTTCGCGCAGTTCTGAGAGAAAAAGTTTACACCTTTCTCTCGTCTACTCTTCGACGACTTGTAAAATCGATGCTCGTGAATCTTGCTAGTTTCGATCTAAAACGATGTATCCCGTTGTTTTGAGCCGGAATACAAGTTTTCGCGCAGTTCTGAGAGAAAAAGTTTACACCTTTCTCTCGTCTACTCTTCGACGACTTGTAAAATCGATGCTCGTTAATCTTGCTAGTTTCGATCTAAAACGATGTATTCCGTTGTTTTGAGCCGGAATACAAGTTTTCGCGCAGTTCTGAGAGAAAAAGTTTACACCTTTCTCTCGTCTACTCTTCGACGACTTGTAAAATCGATGCTCGTGAATCTTGCTAGTTTCGATCTAAAACGATGTATCTCGTTGTTTTGAGCCGGAATACAAGTTTTCGCGCAGTTCTGAGAGAAAAAGTTTACACCTTTCTCTCGTCTACTCTTCGACGACTTGTAAAATCGATGCTCGTGAATCTTGCTAGTTTCGATCTAAAACGATGTATCCCGTTGTTTTGAGCCGGAATACAAGTTTTCGCGCAGTTCTGAGAGAAAAAGTTTACACCTTTCTCTCGTCTACTCTTCGACGACTTGTAAAATCGATGCTCGTGAATCTTGCTAGTTTCGATCTAAAACGATGTATCTCGTTGTTTTGAGCCGGAATACAAGTTTTCGCGCAGTTCTGAGAGAAAAAGTTTACACCTTTCTCTCGTCTACTCTTCGACGACTTGTAAAATCGATGCTCGTGAATCTTGCTAGTTTCGATCTAAAACGATGTATCCCGTTGTTTTGAGCCGGAATACAAGTTTTCGCGCAGTTCTGAGAGAAAAAGTTTACACCTTTCTCTCGTCTACTCTTCGACGACTTGTAAAATCGATGCTCGTTAATCTTGCTAGTTTCGATCTAAAACGATGTATCCCGTTGTTTTGAGCCGGAATACAAGTTTTCGCGCAGTTCTGAGAGAAAAAGTTTACACCTTTCTCTCGTCTACTCTTCGACGACTTGTAAAATCGATGCTCGTGAATCTTGCTAGTTTCGATCTAAAACGATGTATCCCGTTGTTTTGAGCCGGAATACAAGTTTTCGCGCAGTTCTGAGAGAAAACGTTTACACCTTTCTCTCGTCTACTCTTCGACGACTTGTAAAATCGATGCTCGTGAATCTTGCTAGTTTCGATCTAAAACGATGTATCCCGTTGTTTTGAGCCGGAATACAAGTTTTCGCGCAGTTCTGAGAGAAAAAGTTTACACCTTTCTCTCGTCTACTCTTCGACGACTTGTAAAATCGATGCTCGTGAATCTTGCTAGTTTCGATCTAAAACGATGTATCCCGTTGTTTTGAGCCGGAATACAAGTTTTCGCGCAGTTCTGAGAGAAAACGTTTACACCTTTCTCTCGTCTACTCTTCGACGACTTTTAAAATCGATGCTCGTGAATTTTGCTAGTTTCGATCTAAAACGATGTATCCCGTTGTTTTGAGCCGGAATACAAGTTTTCGCGCAGTTCTGAGAGAAAAAGTTTACACCTTTCTCTCGTCTACTCTTCGACGACTTGTAAAATCGATGCTCGTTAATCTTGCTAGTTTCGATCTAAAACGATGTATTCCGTTGTTTTGAGCCGGAATACAAGTTTTCGCGCAGTTCTGAGAGAAAAATTTACACCTTTCTCTCGTCTACTCTGTCGACGACTTGTAAAATCGATGCTCGTGAATCTTGCTAGTTTCGATCTAAAACGATGTATCCCGTTGTTTTGAGCCGGAATACAAGTTTTCGCGCAGTTCTGAGAGAAAAAGTTTACACCTTTCTCTCGTCTACTCTTCGACGACTTGTAAAATCGATGCTCGTTAATCTTGCTAGTTTCGATCTAAAACGATGTATTCCGTTGTTTTGAGCCGGAATAGAGGTTTTCGCGCAGTTCTGAGAGAAAAAGTTTACACCTTTTTCTCGTCTGCTCTTCGACGACTTGTAAAATCGATGCTCGTGAATCTTGCTAGTTTCGATCTAAAACGATGTATCCCGTTGTTTTGAGCCGAAATACAAGTTTTCTCGCAGTCCTGAGAGAAAAAGCTTACACGTTTCTCTCGTCTACTCTTCGACGACTTGTGAAATCGATGCACGTGAATTTTGCTAGTTTCGATCTAAAACGATGTATCCCGTTGTTTTGAGCCGGAATACAATTTTTCGCGCAGTTCTGAGAGAAAAAGTTTACACCTTTCTCTCGTCTACTCTTCGACGACTTGTAAAATCGATGCTCGTGAATCTTGATAGTTTCGATCTAAAACGATGTATCCCGTTGTTTTGAGCCGGAATACAAGTTTTCGCGCAGTTCTGAGAGAAAAAGTTTACACCTTTCTCTCGTCTACTCTTCGACGACTTGTAAAATCGATGCTCGTTAAACTTGCTAGTTTCGATCTAAAACGATGTATCCCGTTGTTTTGAGCCGGAATACAAGTTTTCGCGTTGTTCTGAGAGAAAAAGTTTACACCTTTCCCTCGTTCTCTTCTAAGACATGTAAAATCGATGCTCGTGAATCTTGCTAGTTTTGATCTAAAACGATGTATCTCAATGATTTGAGCCGGAATACAAGTTTTCGCGCAGTTCTGAGAGAAAAAGTTTACACCTTTCTCTCGTCTACTCTTCGACGACTTGTAAAATCGATGCTCGTGAATTTTGCTACTTTCGATCTAAAACGATGTATCCCGTTGTTTTGAGCCGGAATACAATTTTTCGCGCAGTTCTGAGAGAAAAAGTTTACACCTTTCTCTCGTCTACTCTTCGACGACTTGTAAAATCGATGCTCGTGAATCTTGATAGTTTCGATCTAAAACAATGTATTTCGTTGTTTTGAGCCGGAATACAAGTTTTCGCGCAGTTCTGAGAGAAAAATTTACACCTTTCTCTCGTCTACTCTGCGACGACTTGTAAAATCGTTGCTCGTGAATCTTGCTAGTTTCGATCTAAAACGATGTATCCCGTTGTTTTGAGCCGGAATACAAGTTTTCGCGCAGTTCTGAGAGAAAAAGTTTACACCTATCTCTCGTCTACTCTTCGACGACTTGTAAAATCGATGCTCGTTAATTGTGCTAGTTTCGATCTAAAACGATGTATCCCGTTGTTTTGAGCCGGAATACTAGTTTTCGCGCAGTTCTGAGAGAAAAAGTTTACACCTTTCTCTCGTCTACTCTTCGTCGACTTGTAAAATCGATGCTCGTTAATCTTGCTAGTTTCGATCTAAAACGATATATCCCGTTGTTTTGAGCCGGAATACAAGTCTTCACGCAGTTCTGAGAGAAAACGTTTACACCTTTCTCTCGTCTACTCTTCGACAACTTGTAAAATCGATGCTCGTGAATCTTGCTAGTTTCGATCTAAAACGATGTATCCCGTTGTTTTGAGCCGGAATACAAGTTTTCGCGCAGTTCTGAGAGAAAACGTTTACACCTTTCTCTCGTCTACTCTTCGACGACTTTTAAAATTGATGCTCATGAATTTTGCTAGTTTCGATCTAAAACGATGTATCCCGTTGTTTTGAGCTGGAATACAAGTTTTCGCGCAGTTCTGAGAGAAAAAGTTTACACCTTTCTCTCGTCTACTCTTCGACGACTTGTAAAATCGATGCTCGTTAATCTTGCTAGTTTCGATCTAAAACGATGTATTCCGTTCTTTTGAGCCGGAATACAAGTTTTCGCGCAGTTCTGAGAGAAAAATTTACACCTTTCTCTCGTCTACTCTTCGACGACTTGTTAAATCGATGCTCGTGAATTTTCCTACTTTCGATCTAAAACGATGTATCCCGTTGTTTTGAGCCGGAATACAAGTTTTCGCGCAGTTCTGAGAGAAAACGTTTACACCTTTCTCTCGTCTACTCTTCGACGACTTTTAAAATTGATGCTCATGAATTTTGCTAGTTTCGATCTAAAACGATGTATCCCGTTGTTTTGAGCTGGAATACAAGTTTTCGCGCAGTTCTGAGAGAAAAAGTTTACACCTTTCTCTCGTCTACTCTTCGACGACTTGTAAAATCGATGCTCGTTAATCTTGCTAGTTTCGATCTAAAACGATGTATTCCGTTCTTTTGAGCCGGAATACAAGTTTTCGCGCAGTTCTGAGAGAAAAATTTACACCTTTCTCTCGTCTACTCTGTGACGGCTTGTAAAATCGATGCTCGTGAATCTTGATAGTTTCGATCTAAAACGATGTATCCCGTTGTTCTGAGCCGGAATACAAGTTTTCGCGCAGTTCTGAGAGAAAAAGTTTACACCTTTCTCTCGTCTACTCTTCGACGACTTGTAAAATCGATGCTCGTTAATCTTGCTAGTTTCGATCTAAAACGATGTATTCCGTTGTTTTGAGCCGGAATACAGGTTTTCGCGCAGTTCTGAGAGAAAAAGTTTACACCTTTCTCTCGTCTACTCTTCGACGACTTGTAAAATCGATGCTCGTTAATCTTGCTAGTTTCGATCTAAAACGATATATCCCGTTGTTTTGAGCCGGAATACAAGTCTTCACGCAGTTCTGAGAGAAAACGTTTACACCTTTCTCTCGTCTACTCTTCGACAACTTGTAAAATCGATGCTCGTGAATCTTGCTAGTTTCGATCTAAAACGATGTATCCCGTTGTTTTGAGCCGGAATACAAGTTTTCGCGCAGTTCTGAGAGAAAACGTTTACACCTTTCTCTCGTCTACTCTTCGACGACTTTTAAAATTGATGCTCATGAATTTTGCTAGTTTCGATCTAAAACGATGTATCCCGTTGTTTTGAGCTGGAATACAAGTTTTCGCGCAGTTCTGAGAGAAAAAGTTTACACCTTTCTCTCGTCTACTCTTCGACGACTTGTAAAATCGATGCTCGTTAATCTTGCTAGTTTCGATCTAAAACGATGTATTCCGTTCTTTTGAGCCGGAATACAAGTTTTCGCGCAGTTCTGAGAGAAAAATTTACACCTTTCTCTCGTCTACTCTGTGACGGCTTGTAAAATCGATGCTCGTGAATCTTGATAGTTTCGATCTAAAACGATGTATCCCGTTGTTCTGAGCCGGAATACAAGTTTTCGCGCAGTTCTGAGAGAAAAAGTTTACACCTTTCTCTCGTCTACTCTTCGACGACTTGTAAAATCGATGCTCGTTAATCTTGCTAGTTTCGATCTAAAACGATGTATTCCGTTGTTTTGAGCCGGAATACAGGTTTTCGCGCAGTTCTGAGAGAAAAAGTTTACACCTTTTTCTCGTCTGCTCTTCGACGACTTGTAAAATTGATGCTCGTGAATTTTGCTAGTTTCGATCTAAAACGATGTATCCCGTTGTTTTGAGCCGGAATACAAGTTTTCGCGCAGTTCTGAGAGAAAAAGTTTACACCTTTCTCTCGTCTACTCTTCGACGACTTGTTAAATCGATGCTCGTGAATTTTCCTACTTTCGATCTAAAACGATGTATCTCGTTGTTTTGAGCCGGAATACAAGTTTTCGCGCAGTTCTGAGAGAAAACGTTTACACCTTTCTCTCGTCTACTCTTCGACGACTTTTAAAATTGATGCTCATGAATTTTGCTAGTTTCGATCTAAAACGATGTATCCCGTTGTTTTGAGCCGGAATACAAGTTTTCGCGCAGTTCTGAGAGAAAAAGTTTACACCTTTCTCTCGTCTACTCTTCGACGACTTGTAAAATCGATGCTCGTTAATCTTGCTAGTTTCGATCTAAAACGATGTATCCCGTTGTTTTGAGCCGGAATACAAGTTTTCGCGCAGTTCTGAGAGAAAAAGTTTACACCTTTCTCTCGTCTACTCTGTGACGGCTTGTAAAATCGATGCTCGTGAATCTTGATAGTTTCGATCTAAAACGATGTATCCCGTTGTTCTGAGCCGGAATACAAGTTTTCGCGCAGTTCTGAGAGAAAAAGTTTACACCTTTCTCTCGTCTACTCTTCGACGACTTGTAAAATCGATGCTCGTTAATCTTGCTAGTTTCGATCTAAAACGATGTATTCCGTTGTTTTGAGCCGGAATACAGGTTTTCGCGCAGTTCTGAGAGAAAAAGTTTACACCTTTCTCTCGTCTACTCTTCGTCGACTTGTAAAATCGATGCTCGTTAATCTTGCTAGTTTCGATCTAAAACGATATATCCCGTTGTTTTGAGCCGGAATACAAGTCTTCACGCAGTTCTGAGAGAAAACGTTTACACCTTTCTCTCGTCTACTCTTCGACAACTTGTAAAATCGATGCTCGTGAATCTTGCTAGTTTCGATCTAAAACGATGTATCCCGTTGTTTTGAGCCGGAATACAAGTTTTCGCGCAGTTCTGAGAGAAAACGTTTACACCTTTCTCTCGTCTACTCTTCGACGACTTTTAAAATTGATGCTCATGAATTTTGCTAGTTTCGATCTAAAACGATGTATCCCGTTGTTTTGAGCTGGAATACAAGTTTTCGCGCAGTTCTGAGAGAAAAAGTTTACACCTTTCTCTCGTCTACTCTTCGACGACTTGTAAAATCGATGCTCGTTAATCTTGCTAGTTTCGATCTAAAACGATGTATTCCGTTCTTTTGAGCCGGAATACAAGTTTTCGCGCAGTTCTGAGAGAAAAATTTACACCTTTCTCTCGTCTACTCTGTGACGGCTTGTAAAATCGATGCTCGTGAATCTTGATAGTTTCGATCTAAAACGATGTATCCCGTTGTTCTGAGCCGGAATACAAGTTTTCGCGCAGTTCTGAGAGAAAAAGTTTACACCTTTCTCTCGTCTACTCTTCGACGACTTGTAAAATCGATGCTCGTTAATCTTGCTAGTTTCGATCTAAAACGATGTATTCCGTTGTTTTGAGCCGGAATACAGGTTTTCGCGCAGTTCTGAGAGAAAAAGTTTACACCTTTTTCTCGTCTGCTCTTCGACGACTTGTAAAATTGATGCTCGTGAATTTTGCTAGTTTCGATCTAAAACGATGTATCCCGTTGTTTTGAGCCGGAATACAAGTTTTCGCGCAGTTCTGAGAGAAAAAGTTTACACCTTTCTCTCGTCTACTCTTCGACGACTTGTAAAATCGATGCATGTGAATTTTGCTTGTCTTGATCTAAAACGATTTATCCCGTTGTTTTGAGCCGCAATACATGTTTTCGCGCAGTTCTGAGAGAAAAAGTTTACACCTTTCTCTCGTCTACTC
>JARKHS020017540.1:0-52446 GCA_030143305.2 Amblyomma americanum | reverse complement strand
CTAGAAGCCTACTGCTGCTGTAGTTAAAAGCCTTTCACAGTTCATAAAAAGGCGTTGACTTCATATCTTAGATCAGCTCGCGTCGTTAAGCACCCAACGCCTGCCATCTGCGTATGCGGAATTAGAGAAATTTAGTATAGCTGCAAAGCATTAGTGTCGACATATATCGGATTAACGTAAACCTGCTGTGCGTGCGAAACTGCATGGTTTGGAGCAAGGTGGTCTGCGCATTTGCCGCTGCGTGTGTGAAGCGGTGATACGTTAATCTGGAATACGTCCATGATAATACGTCTCTTTTAGGCGAAAACTATTAAAACTTGTGTGACGGCGGGAAGCGCACTACTTATTTTATTATTTACGCGAAGAAGGAAGCCCACAGTAACCTTCGTCAGTCGCAAAACGTGACAGACTGTTCTTGCTAGCTAGTCAGATCTAATTTTTCTTATGGATGAAACATAGCTCAACTAATCTAGAAGCTACACGCGCAACTTCGGTAAATTCCAGTCGTTCACACATTACGTAAGAGCACACTTTTCCTAAAATAAGTCGAAATGTGCTACTTTAGCGATCACACTTTGCGCCCGTTATTTTCAGGAAACTAACTGCGCTTGTCGCCAGCACGAAGCGACGTTGCCTCGTTAAGCCGGCTCGGGGGCGATGCAACACTTTAACGGCTCCGCCCGCGCCATCAGCTGTCCACTTTATCGGTGGAAAGAACAGAAAAAAAAATAACCATGAGGCAGTCGAAGTCATGTCTTTCGGACTCGTTCCTAATCGCGCGAACGGTCAAAAGCCTGGTGCATATACACGTTGCGCCGTCGGCATCGTCTTGTGCTTCGAAGGGCGACGCAATTGTGCGGCTCATTCGCAGAAGGCAACCGGGTATATTCCAGAAAGCCCAGGGAGACGGAGCATTACGGCGCACGCAGTCACGTCAGCAATAAAGCGGGGGCTGACTGCGAGCCGCCGCGGAGCAGAGAATAAGAGTTCGGCGAAGATAGCAATTTGAGAAAGAGATAGAGAAGTATCTGACGGGAAACGGCAGAAAAAAAAACACAGAAGAGAACAAAGTGGGATTTGGAGAGGGTGGGAGGCGACTCCGCAAGAGAAACTGCGCCAAAATAAGGGCTCCTAGCGGAACTGATCGGTGCGGCGACGATTTGTTTGTTCCCTTCTGTTTTCGCCCAATGGTTCGGCGGCGCTACCCCGACTAGCCCCCGTAGCGACGGAGGTTTCGTACACCACCCTTATACGAGAGGTTTGTAAGGGGGTGCGGAGGAGAGAGCGGGAGCGGGGAGACGTTTTGGAAAGCTCCCTCTCGAGCGACCAGCGTTGCGTGACAAATGTACGCCCAGGGCTGCCCGCCGTCTCTTTGGCGATTACAAAAAGAGCGCTGCGCGACGCGTGCTGCCTTGCCTGCTCCCTGGTGCCTATGCGACGGAGCGCCAACATTGGCCCACACCACAGCAGTCGACGCTCGCTTTCGCAAACCTCTCCTCGGGCCGGCGGTTCGTTGCTGGTCGACGAGTTGCGAGTAAAACGCGGGAAAAAAAGACAAGAACATGAGCGAAGGAAGCAATGCCAGGAAGCGAGAAAAAAATTCCCAGACGCCACACAGGTGTGGAGTCCCGTGCTTGCACTAATACGCAACACCGGAAACTCGGCGTTGCTTTGCTGATCCCTCCGCCGCCTCGCTGGAATTCCGAAGTGAAAGTGCCCCGTTGAGATAGATGCCTGCGACCTTAAACGCATGCCGGGGAAGTAAACAACAGTTTGTTGTTTTTTCGAGAAAGTTATGTCACCTTGGGACGCTTTTTCCATGCCCGCCTTTGAAATTGGTTCTGCTTTCTTTAAATGCAAAGGGCGTTAACACCTTTCCTTTTCACCGCGCGCGGCTCCGGAACGAGGTGAGCGGCTCGAAGGGATAAGTCATAGAAAGTAACACTTTTCGCCGACTGCTTCCAATCAGTCTCGCTTGCTACCATTACGTTCGCTTGTTCCGTGAAAATGCTGCCGCCATCGCTTTGCATAGGCCGAGTAAACGTGAAGGCAGGTAGGGACTGGCTGGGCCAGCCTATGGTATTAGTGGGCGGACCGTGAGCAAAACGTTTACAAATGCAATTTCGGCTCTGCCTGTTTTTAATGAAAAGGAGAAATGCATGAGAGTGACAATGTCCAAGCATGGTACTTGTCATCTGAGAAGGAGTCAGTAGTGTTGATGCTTATTCAGGCATGTCGAATGCGCGGCGCAGAACCAATGAAAACACCTATGAAGTTGGTTGGAGCCAATTATGCCCGCACACCTATTTCTTTCAAGCCCTCATCAAATGGAAAATGTGGGCGCATAGCTGAGAAAAGCGCAAAAAATATATAGACGAGGAAACATAATTGCAAAGACAGGCGCTAACTCGGAACTGATTGGATTGAAAAACATTTATTTCGTCAGCAGGCAAAATGCAGATTATCCGTGATAGGTGGCTATCAGTCCTCGGCTGACAGCGACCTGAGTAGCCCATTCAATGGCCCGGGTTTGAACACCCAGATCTGAGCTGGCCAACACGGCCTCCCATTTCTCGAGACTAGGAACCTGTATTAGAGATTCCGGTGGCTGTTCCTGTTTACATTTCCATAACATGCGATCGTAACTAGCTATTTCGCCACATAATATACATTCTAGGTCTTAATAATAATAATAATAATAATAATAATAATAATAATAATAATAATAATAATAATAATAATAATAATAATAATAATAATAATTGTTTTGGGGGGAAAGGAAATCGCTGAAATAGAATTTTGATAGTAAGTAAGGAGTGATTAATGATCGCCTCTGGAGACGACTGCTCCTCATCTAAGGTTTTGTCTGGAAAAGGAAAGATCCTCCTTTCTAGTTTAAAATGATAAGTGATGTCGTGATATGATGCTAGGCCGTCCTTTGAGAAACTCTCAGTAGCTACCACGTCCACTGCTCGGCTGAAGAATACCCGAGTTTTGATGTGTACTGCTTCGTTACCAGGATTCCCCGAGTGAGCCGGGACCCATATCAACTCAGTAATTTTGTCTAAGTTTTTTGTTTGACCCAATATGTTCTTTGCTGCTTCAGAAATTCTGCTCCACGCATAATTGCGTGTGGCGAATTTGGAATAGCTTAGTATAGTACCGGCGTTGGTGTTAACGAAGGCAAGGGCGAAACTCGAAACTGAAGTTTATTCGAGAAAGGTACGCGTATAAATACACAGTTATTATTACACATGTTTGTATGCAACTAAGCATACTGCGTGAAAAAAAACGTAAAGGCAGCAATCATCACGTGAGAAACCACGCGTAGAAAACCAAAGCATAGCATTATTCTAAAGCTTCCGAAGCAAGAAAGGGCTAACCACGAAATTTTCTATTGTTCAAACCATTCATCTGGTTTCCCGCTATGCGCACGAAAACATGTTAGCGTCAGATAATCTAACCAGTACTAGTAAAACCATGAAAGAAGTTTGAACATATCGGCGCGAAGCCTGAGCGAGAATATCAAAACGATATCAGAGACAACGTTTTAAGGTTCTACTGAAGCAAAAGTAGTGTCGTAGTAACTAAGGCTCATTCAACTAGTGGGCCAGCGATGCTGGTAACGTTAAAAAACAGCGCGAAGAAATGAGGAAGGTAGCGAGAAACCAGAAGCACGCAAACGCAGTGCAGGGTGTGTAGTATGCGTGCGTTTAATTCTTGTTTCTTAACTAGCGCCCTCGTTTCTCGCGCAGTTTCTTAAAGTTAAGTGGAACGAGGAGCTTAAAAACATATATGAGCAAAATGTGAGTCAACGGGCAAAACTACAGAGAGAGCAAAGGCAGACTCGAAAGACAAGAAGCAAAAACCAAAACAAGGTTAGAAGCAACAAGAAGCTTAAAAAACACGCATCTGAGCAACGAAAGGGTTGTACGGCTTGCGAAATTATGGAAGTCAGCTACCCCGCAAAGCCTCCTTCACCGTGGCGGCGCGGTTCACCGTGCAGGCAGAAGCTGGGCGCAGCGCTGAAGACTTGTATTGCAAGCTGTGGCTTACTCCAAAGCAGGCCAGACGGCATGGTGCAGGAGTGTTTGTAGTGCAGTGTAGCTGGCTTCCAGATTTCTGCAACTTCTTATACAAATGGACGGCTGCAGCAAAAGAACAGCCAGAGTAGGTAGAGTGCGATGCTCATGAAGACAGACCTCGCCCGTAGAGGCAGTGTAGTAGATTATAAGAAAATTAAGCGAAAGGTGGATGCAAGAGCAAAAATAGCCTAAAGCTAATAAATAAAATGAAATGAAGGTAAGCGCCGTGGCTTATAGAACACGCCTGCGTTGGTGTATCCCTACTTGAAGTCACCAGAAATAAATGCAGTTGAGCGGTGCCTTAAGTGTGCTAGAGACATAACCGGTACTCAGGCTAATACCGCTGTCGCACTGCATGACGTAGTGTCGTTCGAAAAAAAAAAATACGGTTTTGCGCATCGAATGTCATTTATTATTTTTTTGAAGCTGAAACGTAAAACGTAATGTCATTTCTTGCATTACGCTTGCTGGCAGCAATGGAAATCCATGAAGTAAAATACAAGTGAATCACTGTGTGTTCAAAATACTTCATACTACAATGGAATGGTTGAACACTTCAGGACCTTTCGTTTAATAGTTTAAAAGGCCGTAAGGAAAATTACCTGCAAGCTTCATATTTCTTTAAATCCCACAATAAATCACCCCGGGGTGTTCCGTTAGTTCCAGTCTATCAAAATTTAAGGGTAGACAGAAGTCAAGCGTCTATTCGAAATCGCGTGGAACAACTTAGTGTATGTCTGTTCTCCAGGACATAGTGCACCGCGCAAGTTGAGCGAAGATACTTTGCAGTGCATGCAAAGCGTGGGAGGAGTCGCTTATGAACATGTAAAGAAAACTCGGTTGTATTTTCTGAGCACATTTTTTACCCCAGAAAAACAAGAAAACGGGGCATTTTGCCCGTAGACGCGTAGCTAATTTTTCGGCCAGGGCACTTGCATTCGATAGAAGCAAGGCCAATATTGAAGCCACAGAACAATTACATCGGATTTTTTATGCGGTGGGATCAATGAAAGCACAGAACACAGCTCGAAAATAAAATAAATAATTTTTTATATTTCAGAATAAATATATGCTCCACATTTTTGAGAATGCCTCTGGACCCTTAGTCGATGAATGTTTCTTCTCAGGGGCCTAAAACCTGCGGACAAAAACAGAACATGCGTCAGCAAAAGGTTAAGCAGTGGTGGGGTACTCAAAATGTAAAAAAACAGAATGTCTAATTTTGCTGCTACTAAACGGAAGTGATCACAAACGATTATTGGGCTTGATGTTTGATACCAGATAGCCTGATGTTCAAACTGGAAGAAATTTCGTCGACTTGTCTTACCAGCGTTGCAGAACACCTAGCAAGTTTTTAGATGCTGCAGATGCCTTTGCATAAAGTTCACTTAAAATACAAAACGAATGCTTTAAGCCCGAGCTCCTATGATTACTTCTAATTTTTTTTAAGAGCAGCTCTCCTTAAGCAGCTGTCTCTTGATACCGGTAAGCCTGAAACAAATTGCCGAAAACAAGGTTTAGGCAGAGTATTATGAAACTTAGCACGTGCTGTACACTACTGAGCGAAGTTGGTCGCCGAAATATCGCTGTCATTAATCGTTCGTTGTTATGTCTTCGTAGTGCTGAAGAAAAGTGAAGGAAAAAGACAAGTATTGCAAATGGGTTGTCAGCTGTGGCTCACCGATGATTCGTTCTCACAAATGTCATTTTCGGCTACGCAAGTAGATAAGTGTCCACCCAGCTCTTATTGCGCACAAGATACTTAAAAATAGGATGCAGTATTTGGTGTTTGCTGCAGACAAGCTAAAGGGGCAGACTGTTTTGTAGTGTGGTTTTATCTGTTACTATAGCAGAAACGTTTGTTTAAGTTAGATGATGACGGCGATGCAATGCCGAAGTTGCAGGTTCTGTCAAATTTTTTGGTCTTGGGCTTCGAGCACGGAGTGTAATGCGACACGGTGCCCATAGTTTTTCAAGTGCAGCGGACATGCTTTTATTCAAGACTGCGAATTATTTCCGTAATTTTCATTTCTATTTCTTTATTTTTTGCAGCCTGGAACAAAAGGCAACCGCTACAACACCACGAATGGCGAGTATATCTTTTTTGCGAAGTTTTATAATCTAGAGGGTTGTTCGTCTTGCTCAGAAGGTATGGATAAAATTTTCAGGGGTCATTTCGTATTGCATACTTTACAGCTCCGCCAAGGCTTCGTCATTCAAGTGAACGTAAATGTGAAGCGAGCGATGCGACAGCGTCTCATGAAGTGATGTAGTTGCTACTACGCGAGACATTGCGAAGCTATCCAACCGCAAACAGGGTCGACCACTCACGTGCCAAATTTAGTGCAGCCGAGAACTGATGTCCGCAGGGTGTTTATCCTCTGAATCCGAATCCGCCACCGAAGCCAGGGCCGCCGAAGCCGCCCCCGAAGCCACCACCATATCCGCCGCCGTATCCACCACGTCCGTACGGGTAGGGGTAGTACCCGCCACCGTGCGAGAGGGCGCCACCGAGCAGAGCGCCGGCTCCGAAGCCCAGGGCACCGGCTCCCAGGGCCTTGAGGAGGACGGCTTGGGCCACGGACAGAGCGACGAGGAACACGGACACGAGGAGCTGCGAAAGGGAACGAAAATTGCAACGAGTCGGAACTGAGTACAAGGTAGGATCGTCGCGAGGTGGATGAAATGCACATTTAATGCAGGGAAACTAGGTCCACAGTCAGTAAAAAGCTGTCCATCTGAGTACGCTCTCCCAGAGCCTGTGCTGCCGTTTTTCACTATCCGTTCTATTTATTACACTGACAGAACACTGTCTATGTCTGCGGAGCATTGCTACTGAGCATAGACTGAGTTGCAGATGTCCTGAAGCATTTGTTGACAAGACACTTTTTTTTTATGTACGAGGCTTGTGCTCTCCTTTCGGTGCTTCTGTAGTGCTAAAGGCCAAGAACCAGCAGAGCATGTAGTCCTCAGGCAAGAGTATTGTCAGTTTTTCCTGCGTTTTAGCTTCTTTTTTCAAGGCTTACATTAGCGAACGCATTCCTCTACCCTCGTGCAAGAACAGTGTTTATTTTATGCAGGGCCGCAGAAAGCGATGCGGACTCAAGCCGCGTGGTAATCTGAGCGACGAAAAGAAAGAGACATTGTCCAAGGGGACTGCACCAGGTGCCATTTCTTTCGTTCCTAGTATAGCAGCAACTAGAGAAGTGTTCATCTCTCTTTACGAATGTATGCGGCGATTAGCACTATGATAGACGCAAAAGCAAGAGCACTCGAAAGACACTTACTATAACTTATTTTCAACAAATGTTCCACAGCTTCAATAGCAGCATTTGTGGTATAAGAACCTGCAGTCATGGTGTATCTCGCCAGTGAATGGCGCCATGTCACAATTAGGCCTTGAGCTAAGGGATACGATGAATTGTCAAAAGTCTCAACTTGCTCATCCTACTGAGAGGTGAAGAACAGGTGGCCATATCCGTACGTGCCGCGTTTGCCCGCACAGTCGAATATAGACTACAGCCATTTGTGCACGTATTCTATGAGCAGCACATGTGAACATGATATGTCCACTAGCATCCCTGGTCATGTGTAAGCTTTATCTTTACATTGCCTCGTTTTCTTTTCTCTCCCTCTCTCTCTCTCTCTCGGGTTCTGTCACTCTAATCCATCCCCACACTTAGCGGCGGAGGTGTACACTCAATGTGGGACATAGAGTATATATATCTATAGAATGGGCAAGAAAAGAACTAAAAAGAAAATCGCCTGGCCCGCACCGTCGATGTAGAACAGTGGTTGTACCTTCCCTCCGTCAAACCTTCTTCTCATATTCCTCTATGGGTAGTATAAATCGGAATAGACATTTAGTGCGCGACAGCCTCCTCGATTTCTCTTATATATTACATTCGCTTAACCAGCATAACCCGGCCCACAAAGCAGCACATCTAACAGCACTGATCAGCTCTCCGGGCATTGTTCTGGAAAGGGTGCCTTAATTACCTATGGGCTTTTGCACAAACACTGACACCCAGCCGACTTCTTTCTGGCATAATAGAGGCAAGTTTTGGGAGCGACTGCCCTGTACATTTAATTTTAAAGTACATTTAATTTCAACAGATAGGAATACATTCAAAGAAGAGCTTGTAACTGATATTTCCAGCGGGACGAGACCCATTTGTCGACTTCCGCGAAGTCTTAACTAGAGGAACTTGTCCAAACACCTGAGAGCGAACAAAAACGCCGTGATTTGTGAACTTCGACGAAATTAAAACTCTGGAGTACAAATTTATTGTCGTCGTTTCGAAAGACGACTCACTCTCTTTCTAACTATCCGCATTTGTACTTCGAGTGCAGGGAAGGCACGAGGGCTTGAGTTCGGCGGGCAGACTCCAGAGTACCCATTGTTCGAGATAGCCGTTAGGGGCTCTTACTTTAAAGGGACACTCAGAACAATGGTTTTTGACCTTTAACAAAAACGGAATTTTAACAAAAACGAGACCACTGTCAACGAAAACGGAGTTTTTTTACCATATAAAAGGCCAAAACGCTAGATACAGGTGTCGCCATCAACGGCCAATTTCGAAAGTAAACTGTTTGCGTCGACAATGAATTTTTCGCGGATCCCAGAGGCTATGCTACACTGCCACTCACTTGAATCGAGTGGCGGGAAATTTTTAAATTCGGTTTCTTCAGCCATATACTCGCATGCCTCTTTTGCTGCCAGAAAAACACGAACATACCCAAGAAGAGCCAGAGAAAAAAATTCAACTGAGAACAGTAATTGGCTGAACTTGTCCTCAGTGTCCTTATCATGGGCGCTTGCCACTGTTTTTCTTTCAATAGTGGGCTTGTGTTATACAGGGCATCAAAAAATTAGGTCGACAGATGTATATGGAATGCGCTCACTTGTAAATGTTTCTGGTTTACAAACTTGCGGCATATGTAATTACACGGCCTAAACGGGGATCTTGAACTTTTGATATGTTGTTCTCAAATCGCCCGAAACCTTCAAAGCTCTAAAGCTACGGTGGTATCTACACATGTGAATCCGCTAACAAAAATCAGTTTTGCTGTTAGATTGCGTTTTCTTCAAGGCGTCAACTGGCTGGGAAGTTTCTGGATATTTAATTCCAACAATTGCCAGAGAAACGTCCTTTATTCCGATAACGAGAGAAATCGCATGGTAGAAACTCTTCCTACTCAGAGACACTGTAATACACTATAATAGCACTATAATACGTAGTTACAGTAATCTAAGCTAGTAGAAAAATTTTTCTAAGCTCCCAGGAAGACTGAAAGCGGTGCACTCACCACAGCCTTCATGATTCCAACTTTCCTGATCAACTCAGTGCGCTTCAGGAGAGCCCACTGCCTTTTATACCACCCACAATTAGCTATGCACGGCACTGGACAGCTTTACTTCCCTTCTAACCACTACTCGTCCTTGATACGTGACAAGGAGGGGGGGGGGGGGGGTTGGTCAGAAATTCAGCTCTTTTTGTCACGAATACCTCAGTTAACCGCACCTTCCGCAAGTTATTCCTGAGCATCAGTGCTGCTTAACTGCCCCGCGATGCGGCTTCAGTAGTGCGTGTTTGTCTTACATAAGTGACGCAAATAAGAAACAAGACCCGAGGAACGGGTTTGCGTCCGGCTTATATCGTTCGTTCGTTACGAAAACGGCATCGGATTAGAATGCTATAAGATGCTCGTGTAAGCCCCTATACACCACCTTGCATCTTAACATCAGATCAGAAAACATGTGGAATGCACAATACTCTGGTATGCACAGTGGAATCACCAGTCCTTTCTTACAAGGAAAAGTCACTTCCAGTGAATTTTTTTCCCCTACGATTCTTTGCAAGCCGAACCTTTAAGGCAAATCCCTCAACTTTCAGATTTATTCTTGTCCCGAAATCAACAGACTAATCCAGAAACTTTTAACAAAGACGTCAGGAGCTTCACTTCAACAGACGTCAAATTTTAGGGAGGTGTGAAGCTAGTACTACTTTCGCAGAAATATAAAAGAAAAGTAAGCTTCTACATTTTATAGTTTTATTTCCGTAGAAATATGCTTGGACGCGCGTGCCTTTCCTTTGAAAGGTGGAAGATTCTTATGGGGCATGAGCCGCCGGGAGCACATTGATAATTTTCCGTCCGCAAAGCGATTAAAGCGGAAAAAAGTTACAGACGACTGTGACTGCAAGTCGCCTATTTGAGAGCGTGTCAGTCTACGAGGCGTTGATTTTAGGGCACATCTGTTTTACTCGGTCTGTTATGTTCTCACTGAATACACCGATATGTTTTTAAGCCAAAGTCGTTGCTTAGATCCTTTTTTTTAACCGCGATGTCAGTCACTCTAAAGCGTTTCTTCGGCATTTTATACATTAACAAATGTAGGCATTGCCACCTAGGTTTTTGGTTTTGAAACGAGGTATATGTATTTATTCCCAAGGAAGGAAAAAGTAGAAGAAGGCGTCAGAGAGTCAGCTGGGCGGATGAGAATACGAAGTGCGACGAAGTGTGCTTAAGGTAACCGCAACTGGCAAAGGACAGGGTTAATCCGCCTTTTTCACATCGCCGCTTTACGTGCCTCTCCTCCTCCAATTTTACTGGTTTAATACAAACTTTCTACTCCTACTGCGCATGCATAGTTCATGTTAGTGACAGGCGGATGCGGAAGATGGCGCCAGCTGTCAAGCAAACACTTGCCACTTCGATGGCGCAGTTTGCGCTTCATGAAACCGGATCGCACCTGCGCCTCCCGCGTGCGTTTGTTTTCAACCAGTAGCCCTTCCCGAGTAAAAAAAAAAGCAGAAGAATTATCGCCACTCCCTTTAGGGCACCACATCTTGTGAAAAAGACGGATTGGAGATATGTAAGAAACGCCTTTCTCCTGCAGTGGACGCAGTGGGGCTGGTGATAAATATGATTATGATGCGTAAGACCTCTCGTCCAGAAGTAGATGTAGTTAAGATGATGACGAGGACGGTGATGATTTTATTTATTCCACCGGTTAAAGCATCGTTCTGCTTTTACTGGTTTATGGGTGAATGTGTTTTTCCGGCCTGAGCATGGCCGTTGTAGTAGGCCGCAAGCTGGAAGTCCCGCGGTAACCCCGTGGACTAAGAAAATGTCATGCAGGCGGTCCATTGGGCGATCGTCCTTGAGTAGTTCAAGAGGTCCAGCTGGCCGTGGGCGTTGGGGGCCAGAACGTTAAAGTTGTAGGTGAGGAGGGAGAGGGAATGCGCCGAAGCTATCTATGTCTTTAAAGATGAGTCTGGGAACTGTTGGAGTGTTTGTCTGCCCGCAGGTACTTCGTGCGAAGACTGCGGGCGTTTGGCTGTGGGCAGGAGGGCAGAACACAAGTGGGCAGGATTCATGCTGTTTTAGGCTGTGCATTTTTTTGCCATGTCCGGCGAGCATCAGGTTCTGGGGGCTGAGCCTATACTGGGTTCTCGGATACATTAAAAGCCGAGAGACTAGACTACTGTGGCTCCAAGTTTTCTTAGACGACTGCTAAGGGTGATCCTGCAAGGGCAAATTAGCTACTTCATATTAGCATGCTTTGTTCATTTCCCTGTCACCTTTCTCCTCTTGGCTCTCGTGGCCCTATCATTTCTTTGGTTTCTTTGGCCCAAACGTCAACATTTTTTGATTCGCTTGCGGAACATACAGCGAATATTCTGTCAAGCTTCGGCTTTTTTTCCCAGGGCCCACTGCTCTCTGTAGCAAGAAATAAATAAACTGAAACTGAAACTTTACGTTACATTTTAGGTCATGTAACCTTGTCCGCCCGTTACATACTATGTCACGTGACTTTGTTACGTGATCACAACCTGCCAACTGCACTGTGAGCAAACTGCCGACTGTGGCGGGTGGTGTGATCCGCCACCAAGCAACAAATGCGCATGCGCAGCGTGACGTCACTGCTCAAATTCAAATCAGTGCAGTGAGTCTCAAACGGCTTTCGCCTTCCCGAAGTTAAGAGATATCTAAGTGCCTCCAATGAATTTTTTCTATTACAGGAACGGTCTGCAACAGTGAATGGATTTACTCAACTCGCCTTTGGCGCCCAGAAGCGTTGATGATGTTGATTCTGCACTTCAATTTAAAAAAAAAACAGTTGGTGCGTGCTCACAGCCCGCTGTGCCATTATCGCCCTTGGCGGCCCCGTTTAATACAGCCGCCAGGTCCCTCTTCAGTGTTATAAATTCATATCTTATAGGTAACCAGGGTAGCTCTTTCAGAGCTGTCTATAGCTGAGAAAACCGCGTTCTTTTTTTTTAACGAGGTGCTTAAGCTCAGCGGTAGTTACCGGTGAATCTAACTACTCGATCGCACACTCGATCGCAGTTCTCATGACTGTTAGCGAAAGCTGCTATTAAACCGTATAAATAACTAGGGTCCGCGTCATGAACACATCTCAACAAGATGTCAACTCCTTTGCTTCATGCCCGCTCCTGTGAGACTGGTTGGAAGTTTCAGCAGTAATAATTCAGACTACCGCTTAGTGAAATAGAATTATGTACAAGGTTTATTTGCGGAATCGTTGTACTGTGCATTGTTTCGTGGATGTCCTGATATTTAGATACCGTTGATGTCTGGGTGTCTGTTTTTACATATGCCAGTGCTTGTCTTTGATCTGAAAAAGAGGAGACAGAAATTTGTTGGCGTACGATAAAATTCACTGGAATGCCTCCTACTGGATCCATCTGTAGTCCTAGGCACCTAGTATCAGCACATAAAAAATACTATACAATTTTTTTGCGTTAATGAGCAATGTGCTAGTTATAAGAAAATTTATTCAGTGACTGCACTGAAACAATTCTGAATGAGGCTGTAATTATTCTACTTAGTTAATTTGTTTATTTATTCATCCTTTGTAGAGGAATGTTTGGGATTGAATTTTTCTTACACTTAATACCTTGAAGGATAAAATGCTTACTTATCATGAAGGGAATAGAAACTCAAGATGGCATCTTATGCAACATACACAACAGAACACTCATCCTATGAGCAATGAAAACATCTCATTGTCTCCTCTTTAGACGTGAATAAGAGGGATTTGCCTTGCTGATAGGTGTAGTGTTCTAATGTGTATTGTACATAATAAAGTGCCATCTTGAGTTCGCATTTCTTTCATGAATAGCCAATATTTTATCCTTAATTCTTTGAAAGTATGAAATATCATATAAACATCATTTATCTGCAAAGGATCAATAAGTGAACCAGTAAATTAATTAACACTTCATTAATAAATATTTTGCTGTAGTCACTGAATAACATTTCTGATGTGTATAAGCGGCACATTGCTCAAAATTGTTCCTCTACACAAAATCAGCAGAGTGAGCCGCCGCGGTGGCTGAGTGGTTACGGCGCTCGGCTGCTGGCCCGAAAGACGCGGGTTCGATCCCGACCGCGGCGGTCGAATTTCGATGGAGGCGAAATTCTAGAGGCCCGTGTGCTGTGCGATGTCAGTGCACGTTAAAGAACCCCAGGTGGTCGAAATTTCCGGAGCCCTTCACTACGGCGTCTCTCATAGCCTGAGTCGCTTTGGGACGTTAAACCCCCATCAACCAACCAAACCAAAATCAGCAGAGCAACGTTGCAAAAGAATTACCGACCCTTCCAGAATTGTTTCGCTGGAATTAAACACACCTGCACCCCAATACACCACAATCGATTCTCGTTTAGCTTTCAGGATATGCAGTACTTTTGCTCGTTAAGGATGGCACAGCGTTGCACGGCTGGATAAGACAGTGCGTGAACAGCCTTAATTCCGCTTGAAAAACGAGCATTGAGTCTTCTTTTACCTTTAACTAGGAAGACGCCGAGAGGCGTGCTGTGTGTTTTAGTGTCAAGGTAGCTGTTCTGTTCGGCGTGTTTGCTTCATTTTCCTGGTGATGTCCTCTTCCCGTTCTACTACTCTGTTCCTGAACTGATTTCCACATGGTTAAACCGGTTTGACACTCGGTTTTCACACTTAATACAAGTACGCTAGGCACTTGGCTACCGTATCGCAGCCACTTGTCGAGGTTAGGAAAAAAATGCTTATGTTGGCATGCTTAACTAAACGCGTCTCTAAACGTTTCTTTTTTTTCCCCCCTAAACACGCTTCCATACTTGACGATAGTTAATCAACGCCGAGACCTTCAGAGCGTCTCAGCAGACGTGGCAGTTCCTTGAGTTACCCGTAAAGATACTCGTATATCAGCTTCTTTGCAGTGGAAGAATTTGGATATCTGTCTTATTTTCAAACAAAATCTTTGGGTGAAAGAGGGAAACCAACAATAGCAGAAAAGAATGCCAGGGTTTACGCTTCAGCCAAACGATAAAAACAAAGAAAACTTGATTAATAATCGTTTTCAACAAGTAGTTAATTGAGTTGACTCCACTAGTTAAGGTATGGCATCCTCTATTCGATTTTTTGCCCCTAAGACGTCAGCAGAACATTCACAGACCGCAGACAGTCGACGCCGCGCCTTTAATTAACGCTTCACGCGTCGTTATTCTTCTGCAATTGCATTAAAAACAAGGTGCCTCAAGTTATTTAGTATTTTTTCAAGTCCTACTCGCTGTAAACAAATTTTTTCAACATCTGATACGATGTCGCAATCTAAGGCTTTTCCTATCGCTAAAATAACATGGCCATGGCTTAATAAACAAGACGCATTTTTTTCCCATTTTCGGGGCCCTGGTTGAATCCACCAACCTACCGGATCAGGCACATTTTTTGAACAGTCGCCAAAGTGTCACTTTGGCGTACGCACGTCACACATTTTTACCTTAGGCCAGGAAATAGCATATTAACTTTAAAAAACGTTAATCCTGGCTACCAGCAGCAGGCGTCTTGCCGGTTCTGGTAGCTCACCTTGATAGCTGGTGCTTAAGATTATCCGCTGAAACCGACATGGAAGCCGAAACCGGGTCCACCTCCGTATCCGCCTCCGTGCCACGCCATCGGGTAGGGGGCTCCGTAGTGGCCGTATCCACCACCGAAGCCGCCCCCGGCGTTGGCGAGACCGGCTCCGAGGAGAAAACCAGCTCCCAGGCCGAGGGCGCCCAGGCCGAGAGCCTTCAGCAGGATGGCGTTGGCGGCAGACAGGAGCATGCCAATCACGCAGATCGTAAGCTGCGTTAGGAAGACAGTTGCATACCAGTATGTTCACTCACGGCTACTTCGATGCCTCCATGAGCTCAAATGTAATTCTAAGCAGTTGACACCGCATGATTATACGTTAGGAGCTTAATAATAATAATAATAATCATTCGTTTTGGGGGAAAGGAAATGGCGCAGTATCTGTCTCATATATCGTTGGACACCTGAACCGCGCCGTGAGGGAAGGGACAAAGGAGGGAGTGAAAGAAGAAAGGAAGAAGAGGTGCCGTAGTGGAGGGCTCCGGAATAATTTCGACCACCTGGGGATCTTTAACGTGCACTGACATCGCACAGCACACGGGCGCCTTAGCGTTTTTCCTCCATAAAAACGCAGCCGCCACGGTCGGGTTCGAACCCGGGAACTCCGGATCAGTAGTCGAATGCCCTAACCACTGAGCCACCGTGGAGGGGCAAGCTTCGATTCTATTTCACAAGTTGATAATACAGCACGCACTTTTGTGGAGTTTGCTAACCAGCTCTCGGTGCCAAGAGGTCAGTGATATTTGAAAAAGCTAAGTTCTGCTGGCTGAGATGGATGCAAGAACACTTTAGCTGCATGAAAAACAAAAGCAATACCTGCATGAAGCTTGTCGTGAAAGCAAATTGTCATTATGATACACCGCTCACACCTAAAAATGATTTGAAGCAGCTTTGTCAATGTCTCTTCCGAAAATGAATACATCATCCTTCAGGCATTTTCGATGCCCCTTAAACATGCCATTTAATCAGAGAACTGAGGTACCCAAGAAGTTATTTGGAATCAAGATCGGCCGTCCTCGCATCAACCAATCAGGCAACTAACGAAGACTTTCGGCGCGCCACAAAACACCCAAAAGCGCTTGGGATTTACCAACCCGTTTCAAGCAACGAGTCTTCCTTGCTTCCACGCATTCGCGTATGCCTTGCGGCACGTGCAAACGAGCGAGGAGAGACTCGCTTATGAGGTGGATGCCGTAATTCGCAACCTGAACGTGATTACGCCTGACGTGTCGCTTCGCACGTGGGACGAATTTGCGTATTCCAGCGTTTCTTGTGAAAGTCCCGGACAGCAACAGCCCTGAGGAACATTTTCTGTGCAGGTCGCGGTAAGTTACAAATCTGTATTAGTGTACATTGTTCGTTAGTGCGGCCACTGGTGCTGGAGCTGAACGCTGACAAAGCTAGAAGATTAAGTGCAAGATATAGTTGGAAAGCTCTTCGACACAAGCACGCGAGAAGAACGCTCGTCCCTGAACTTATCTTGAGGGAGGAATTGATTGCTCCGTTCTTTAATAAATAAGCATTATTGAAGTACTCCTTAAAGCGAAATAAAAGAAGAATACCTTGTATAAAAGTACTATACCGCTTCAAAGTAACGCCAGATAATTCACAATGGGTCCTACGGTGTCACTGCGCATCTTTCGATTTCTTTCTGAGCTTTACTGGAACAATATCTTGTTTACAGCACTGATAGCTTGTATGGCAGCAACTTTGTTTAGAGTGAAAACTGACTTACACTTTTGCGATGCTTACAGGAATGTCGGAGTCGACTGTGCTTATAAAGAGGCAACTTTTCTTGTGGTAGCACACTATGTCCAATAAGGGCCTAGGTGTCCATTTAGTTTCATTCGACACAATTCGACACTGAAACGTTCGTGCGTTTTATCATTTTATAATTGTACGCTGCCATATCTCAAGTCTTACATTGGAAGTCGGTGGCGCCTGCAATTCACACAGTTCACATTATCCGGGAAGCTTTTTTTTTTGCATAAGGAACAAAGGAAACCAAAAACTTCGTCATTTTCACCTTTAATGTTATGCCTCTGTTTGCGTACTTTGGCGGTGAATCTGTAACAAGCAGGTAGGCCGGCATAAACGTCGTTATCCGCATTTCAGGACAAACTTTTTCTTGATTTCTGTTCGCATATCATAGCACCAAAACAGATGTCAAGCCGACAGGAAGCGCAATCGGTCGGGACTTGTGAACGACCCGTTCTCCTCCATCCTTGACATCTCACGTCTCGAGGCAGTGGTATCCAGTAACATCCGGCGGTTTAGCGGGTGCATAGAGAAAGCCAAAGGAACACTTACGAGGGCCTTCATGGTTGGTGTCGTTGCGGACACTATGCGTATCTGCTGAGGCTTTGTGTTTCTTATATAGTGCGACCCTTTCCTTCGTCAGGACAGCGACGCCCTAGACTTTTCTTAACTACATTACGCAGTGTCAGGGCGTGACTTTTCTATTAAAATCGAAAAAGCTGTTTTGCCGAAAGTCGTTGTATAATAGACCGCCCGACTGCAGTGGCCATGAATGAGAGATAGCTGTGGCGTACTGTATGTCACTTGCAGAGCTGTAACGATATACCGTTGCACAGTAAATAATGCGATGCGCGCACAGTGAAGCAAGCAGAGGCAGAAAATTAGCCGTCTTGAAAGAATGCTGTTCACGCTTCGTTCGGCATCCGTACGCCTAAATGGAATGAGGTGAAGAAAGCAGACCTCTTTTGTGGCTTTACTATTTGCGCCCCGGAGCTATAGATGCGATCCGATAAGATTGAAGAACGCCGTAATTTAGAAGGAAAAGGTGAGGTTACGGTGTGCACATAGTGGACGATGTTTTCCTGCTGGCATGTTCCAGGAAAGGTCCATCCAGGGCCGCGAATTCTTGTTCACCGTCTCTTGCCCTTTTATGCGCTATAACTCGGAAACAATCACTTGTTGCGATAACGAAAAGGACCTGTATTTTATCTTGGAGTGGCAGCCCTAGCATAGTGTGTAGGAGGCACCATTTTCCGCCGGCGAGCTGTTTTGAGTTGCGACTCACGGCCCAAATGCCAACTAGCTTTTGTTACAAGCGAGAAGACAAAGCGAAATAGCCAAATGTATCGAAAAAGTCGCGAAAGTGCAGTGTTTAATCTTCAGATATGCGAGATGCTCCCACATGTGTCGCGGACCTGCGGTTTCTGTTCACCTGCCGTGTCGGGAAACACCTAAACAGATACAACCGTGAGAAAAGCGAAAGAGAGGTCTGGAAAAGAAACTCGTATCTGTTGGTGTAGTGCAATAATATTATGAACTGAAAAATATAGATGACCACAGGACATGCTAATAAAGCCTTGTCAGTTGTTGTTGACTAGGTCAGCGCAAGCACCAATTTCTCCAGCGCCCTTTTCACCAATGTATGTATCCAGGAGATATTTATTTATTTATTTATTTATTTATTTATTTATCTATTTATACAAGCGGCTAGCTTTAATTACAGACTGAATACCAGGGTGCCGATTTGGTCAGTAGAGAAGGGGGCGGTTCTTCTTCTTTCTTCGCGCCCATCTATCCTTCTTGATGGCTTTTGGTGCGAAAGCTCTACTTAGCCGGGTCACACCCTACCAAGAATCTTGTGGTTGCAGGACCTTGAGGGTGCAGAAATGAAATAAATATTGCCGCTGCTGGGCTTCGAACCCGCGGCGGCGCGTACAGATCAGCGTCGATGGCCTCTGCAGGAGAGCACTATGCTATCGCCGCATTTTTTCCCAACATGGTATTTATTACACGAGGTTTTGTATGTACTGAAAGGGGCTATATGCATATTAATTACAAATCACTGAGCTAGTGACTGCGCTGCAGTAGCTTGGCAGAAAACGATGCAACTGAAAGGACAGAAAAGATAGACCCCGCATCCGCAGCGGAAACCAATCCAGTATAGAGTCTCTTTCATCAGCCTATCAAGCCTAGCGTTAAACTGCAACACACTCGCGCGCTGTGCATTGCGCATCATCGTCTTCATAAACGTTAATATCGTCGCCAGACGTGCTGACGACTAGAACAGCAAAACCATGAGCCAACCAGGCTAAACAGATGCTTTCGCACGTCTACTTCGTTTAACTACGTTAAAATCCCACCACTCTTTGACAGCGATAGCTGTATCAGAGACCTTATCCGGAGTAAAGACCGTCGATGTTGCCGTAGCATTTGTCATTCCGAAAACTAACCGCGTTCAGCTGCTGACCAAAGAGAATATGCCAGCTGGTGCGCGCATGAAAGGGCGGAAGGGACAGTTCGGCTTTTTAGAGCATAAAGTTGTCGTGGCACATATTCGCCATGAAGGGCTGAGAATCAGTTCATTTTTGTAGCGATAGCTACACTTCAGCGTGGCCACTGTGGTCACTCTTGGTCACATGGTTAGTCACGTGGTTGGTTACGTGGTGCGGAGCAGCTCTGCTGCCGGCGGCGTGGCACGCCGGCGAAAACGAGTTGTAACAGCTGTGCGCATGCGCCGTGTCAAGTGGGACGAAGATGAAGAAGGAACGCCCAGAGAAACGGAGCTTACTAAGGAGAAGAAGAAGAAACGGAGCGGCGAAAGACTGATTTTTCGACTGAGCGAGTCCACTCGTCCAGATGTAGCTATCGCGTCACTCCAGGTTTAAGCAGAGATAAACTAAGGTCATTTTTTTTTTTTACAGCGCCGGTGTTAACGGCTTGACAAATCGGTTCACTTTTCGTGTTCTAATGAGACCACGTGACCACGTACCGGTCAGATTACTCATACAACGCTTATAGATGGTTCTAAGAATCATGACGTCATATATCCCGACCTTTTTGATGCCTCTTGCTGCTTCTCACAATTGTGGCGTCATCACTTACGTCACCTCTGTCAGGTCATTTATTGAGTCTCAGATTTCAGGACGCCATAAGTCCAATCCCTTGTGAGACTCCGTTCACCTCCGCTTATATAGTTCACTCCTGCTATTGCCATGAAGGTGCAGGCAGGTGCAAATGTCTCTGCAGCTGCAATCAAGCCTCCCCTAAAAGTGTCTTTGTAGCTCTAAGTGAATCCATTGACATCAGGGGCCTCTACTTGACTAATGTAGACGAGGTTGTTAAATTCTGTCGCGGGAACGCCAATCTCGACCCAGCACTTGCTGACGATTCTCCTTGCCTGCATTCCAAAAAACTCGACACTATAGCCTCCAGACAAGATAACAAAACTTCCGCAGCAACAAAACTTCTTCGATCGCAGAAATCAGCCACAACAGTTGTGCAGTATTAACTCACTGGTGAATATCTTAATCGTCTAGTGAGCGAGCTGCTTTCCTAATGGGCAGGATAGTAGAACGCTTTTTCATCATACCAATACGTCGGCGGGCTCTTAACGAGCCTATCCAGAAATTGATGCGTACTTTCGTGCCAACTAAAAGATGCCTTGCACGACGAACCTGTTGACATATTTCAAGCTTCTTAGAATTTCAAGAAATTATTAACCGAAATAATGAAATAGTGAAATAGAGCAGATAGTTACCGCTGATTCGGATCATGAGAGCGAAATAACTAGAAGCATAATAATGGGCTGGAGCGCGTATGGCAGGTTCTCTCTGAGGATGAAAAGAAAAAAATACTTGTGCATAATTGTGCTCAATAAAATGCAGAAAACAACAGTAAAGTTCAACGGTCTGGCAAGAGTATACCAGATCACAATAGGTAGCGAGGTGCTGAAAGTGGTAAAGGTATATTTACTTAGGGCAGATAGTGACCGCTGATTCAGATCATGGGAGAGGAATAACTAGAAGAATAATAATGGGGTGGAGCGCATATGACACGTTCTCTCAGATCATGAATGGCAGTTTACCAATATCCCTCAAGAGAAAAGCATACAACAGCAGTATTTTACCGGTACTCACCTATGGGGCAGGAACGTGGAGGCTAGTGGAAAGGGTTCAGCTTAAGGACAACGCAGCGAGCTATGGAAAGAAAAATGATAGGTGTGACGTTAAAAGACCCGAAGCAGGCAGGGTGGGTGAGGGTACAAACGCGAGTTGATGACATCCTAGTCGAAATAAGGGGGAAGAAATGGGCTTGGACAGGGCACGTAATGCGAAGGCAAGATAACCGCTGGTCATTTAGGGTAACGGAGTGCTTTCCAAGAGAAAGTAAGCGTAGCAGGGGGCTGCATAAATTTAGGTGGGAGGATGAGATTAAGGAGTTTGCGGGGGTACGGCGCCGTAGCTGGCAAAGGACAGGGTTAATTGGAGATACATAGGAGAGGCCTTTGTCCTGCAGTGGGCTTAGTGAGGCTGATAATGATATAATTTGACATGTTACTTTTATATCCATTTTAAACCAATAAAGTGAATAACAAGATGCCGTAAGGAAATCAAAAAGAGGACACGCTCTGCCTCGTCCAGGCCCTGGTGACCAGCAGAGTGATTTACGACATGCCGTATCACCACGACTCGCTTTACACACCAGACCAAGAACAAGTCGAGTCCATTATCAGAGGCATACAAAACGGCGCTGGCTCTCCCTGTCGCCGCGTCGAACAAAAAGTTAACGGCTCTCGGGATCCACAAAACGTTCACCAAGCTGTCGGACGTGGTTCTGGCTTCGCAAAAGGCCACACTGCAGAACGCAGCAGCGGGCAGAGCAATCCTTCATCTCGATGGACAACAGTCGTTCCCGCCCGAAGTCAGAAGCAGGATCAAGGCGAGCCCCATCCCGAATCACACGAACACCACGAAGGTCGCCGCAAGGCTCGCGTTGACCGACAGCAGCGACAATTCAAGGGCGACCCGAATGTAACGTACGTGGACATGGCGGCGTACCCCGAAGCCGCCGGGAGCGGAAGAGACAACTCCTTGACCCTCACGGCGTCTGTCAGGGCAGAGAGCCCAGCTGCGGCTGAAACCGTAGCCGCAGCGCCAGTCATCAAAAACCATGACAGGGCGGCCAGGGAATTCCATGTCGACACCGACTGGCCATTGGCCTGTACGATCTTCACCAACAGGCGAACACCACTGCTGGCGGCTGAGGTCTTGGGCCCAAAGCTGGAAGAATACTATCAAGTCACGTGAACGCCACGCCATGCGGGACTGAGGGGAAACGAAAGGGCGAACGCCTTAGCTCGAGTATTAACCAACCGACCGAGGCAAAACTAGTCATACGATCAACTTTTGTGCCCCTGCCATTCAACTACGGCGAATTCTTCTGAGATCCAGCGGCTTAACCGCATGGTTTATCCTCCCCTCTCAAAGAGCTCAGCATTGAAGACGCTGTAGATCTCAGACTTAATCAAGCAAACACATTCCCAAACCTAAGCAGATGCAGCAATATGTACCCGCTAACATATCGTGACGTCTGCCCCTGGTGCGCTGACACACGTCCCACACTCTTCCACATCTCGGGAGGTGCGGTTCACACCCCACTCAGACGCCAAGCACATCATGTGAGCGGTGGGGGGTACAGCTTTCTGGTGATACCCTGGCGGGACAAGAAGCGCTCCTCCAGCAAGTTCATCGCGCAGCAGTGGCCAGTGGATTCTTGGAATGAGGAAAACATCCACTCGACCACTCGAGCGAGATCAATAATCTAATTAGTCCTAATAAATGTTTATCATCGTCCTCTTGGCGAGAAACCTCTCATGATCAATCATTAACTTAACTGCCACCTGCCATGGTGCGCAGTTTGCTCGCAATTTGGTGAGAAGGTTGCAATGACGTCACAAGCTCACGTGACCTAGGTAGCATGTGGGTCATCCAGGGCACATTGCCCACAACCCGGTGGGTACACAGAGGGTCCTCACGGACAACGGCTAAGAGGCTTAAGCTCTAGTGCAGAAGCGCTGCTTCTACGTGTCTTCTCCTCGCTGTCTTGTTTTCCTCGCGCTGTCTTCGCCGCAGTAATATACCAACTGCCCTGGCGACTTTCTCTAATGAAACAAACAGTTTAGGCTTCTGTTTCCAAAAACAAGAAAATATAAATGCATATAATTTGCCCACAGAGCAGCCTCGCGAAAAAGGCTGTGGAATGCTTTCGTTGAAAAACGCGGCTTCATATTCAGTACTCCGGAAAATGTAAAAATATAAGCAAAACATTTTGAGAGTCTGCCAATGTTGCCCTCAGCAGCACTCGTAAAACTTGTTCGCTCCGTTCGCTAGCTTTTTATTCCAACCGGTTTGTAGTTTCCGCTACCACTGGGGCTGTAATCAGCGCCCGAGATCTGTGTGAAACGCACGTTTCACAAAACGCCAAAGACATCAAGCTGACTTCATGACGTGATCAGTGTTTTCTTTATTTGTTATTCAAACGAAACTGGTCGTTCTTATAAAAATTGCGGCCGCGACCAAGCTATCTGCTGTGGTTCTCTGAGCTGTCTGTTGTTCAATGCCTCTAAAGTTTAATACAATTTAAAACCATCTTTTCGCTTTTTATCGAGGTGATGTCATGTCGCATTGCGAGACATTCTTCGTTAGGCGGTTCAGAGTTCATTTATAGTCATCTAATTTCTCAAAGGTTTCTTATTATATGCTCTTTTGAAAGCAACGTTTATAACACTACTTCTCTAACTTAAATTTTGCTGACCACTTTTTACAACGACAGTCGCAGCAACGACAACTATTGCAGTTATACTTTCAGCTACCTGAAGAAAATGAAACATCAAACAGGATTCTTAAATTTATTTTCAGCGCTGAGGTCAGGCGACTGTGGCAACTGTGCTGTGCTTTTTATTTTTTATAAGACTATTATTACCTGAAAGCAAATGGTAGACTTTGCTGCCTGTTATGTAAAGTTAAATGTTTGCTCCGTCAGTCTGCTCGGCTTGTTCGGCTATTTCCGGGACCGATTGGCATGCCTAGTAGAGCAAAAGAGTTACTCAATAAAGGGTCACAAAGAACAAAACGAGCGATTGGGACGTAGAAACAGTAAATAGCGGGCTAAGCTAACGTATGTAATGTATTTATGTTTTTGTAAGTAATGTTTTTCACCATGACCGAAGAATCACACGAGGCTCTTTTGGCTCGGCGTCAACATGCTAAGTCTGGTGGAAACAATAAGAGACAACGGGCCGGAGTATGTACAAGATTTATTTGCGCGGGTTTTGCGCTTTGTACTGTGTGCTGGTGTTGTAGTCATCGCTTCCAGAAGAATCACTGTGTCCTTGTGACCTGCAAAAACAATAAATAAGTAATTGTTGTTGTCAGTGACACATAATAAGTCAGTTGTTTCTCAAATTCAGTGCGTAGCGGCAAGTAAACTTAGACTTCTTCAAGGTGCTCGAAGCCAGCGAACAATACCACTCGGTGTGAACGCCAAATGGTGTACACATATGAGCTCATTAAGCTCATGAAGATGGGAAAAGTTGCGCAAGCACTCTTCCCTGCTTACTTTTTTTTGTACATTGTTTCAGTTATCGTCACTTTTCTCCCATCAGGAGGCGCTTGCAATTTGTTCGAGCCATTTAAAGTAAAGAAAATAGCGATTGCTGATGCTCATAAATGCAGAACTGCTATTTTATTACGTGCTCTCTTTGTCTTAATGCATCATGCAGTGTTGAAACGCGGCTGCACGCTGCAGGTGCCATGCGTAATATTTCACTTTGCCCCTATAGTATATCGCGATGAGTAATTACAGAACATAATAATGTTTTTTTTTGTTTAAAGAGATGATATAGATGTTTTTTTGTGATGAAACTTTTGTGAGCTTAGTTAGGCTTTATGTGCTCAGGCCGGATTTTCTTTCGTTTACGGGGCCGAGGTTGTGCAGCGCGCTTAGGAATGAAACCAAGAACAAGGAAAGAACCCGACCGCACAGTCATGGACAAAATTTTGTAAGACGTGCATCCGCGGTGAAAAAAATTATCCCTGCATTGCCGCGCTATCCAGTCAGATAATATTTTTCCTGTGAACGGAGAAAGCTTGTCCCTTCGTGATTCAAGGCTTTTCAGTGACCTGTTTTTGCCAACCGCACAGAAGCACGTTTAACGCGAGAGCTTTAGTACCCCCGAGTCGAAAAAAAATTGTCCGGCGTCGGAGTTGGCGACTGTTTCAATCCTCCCAGCCGGAGAGGCCGGAGCAACCAGGCGCTCCGGCAACTAAGTGGGCAACCGCGATAACGTTACCTCGTGGCGTCATCATAACCTGCCCACCGGATTGTGAGTAAACTGGCCACCATGGCAGGTGGCAGCTAAATTATTGGTTATGAGGGAGAGGTTGCACTGCAAAAGCAACCCGGGCAACACAAGCGCCACTTGTGGAAGCACCTGCTATCGCAGGGCAGTTGACGCATCGCTTAACCACGGCACCACTTTCCCTAGGAGTCGTACGAGGATTCTAGTAATATGTAAAGTAGAGAATTACCAATTCCATATATATGGGCATTATCTCATTAGCTCTATCGCGCCATACCGTAAAGACGGAGCTTAAGTGTCCCCTCCGCGTTTTTTTTTTCCGTGAACCGGCATCGCGCGATGTTTTGTGCATGACTGTGCGTTCTTGTCAATTTAATCAGGGAGACCTTGGGAGAAAGGAAGAGCTCGTAAAATCAATATTGGCAAGTGCCAAGGCCTATGATCGAAGGATACAGGCAGGTGAACGTACTGCTTGTCAGTATCTTTTCTAGCTTGTAAAATCGATTCCTTAATATTAAGACACCATCACAAGCAGGTTGGAAAAAATAAGCGCCGGAGGTATCATTGCCAAATAAAGTTCAAATCCAATGAAGAACCTCTAAGACCAAAGCGATGCATCAATACAAATGAAAATCGGCCTCACTAGCCTTTCTTACTCAAGTCCCTTTTCCAATGTTTTTAATTCCTCTTACTTGTATTCCGCTCTTTAGGTTGCTTATTAACTGTTTCATTTTAACTGCATCTCGTTCATGTATTCAGTGCTGCAGAGGTGCGGTGAGTAGAAATGTAAATGTTGACATCTTTTAACATTTAGTTTCTTTGTTTTCTAGATATAATCTTAAGGCAAAGTCTGTGTAGAGCGCCTAAGCAACTTCTCGGACCTCTTTATAAAGGGCCATTCTGCACTCACGTTTCTCCATAGGAATTCGAACAATTCATCCATGGAAGCCGAAGCCGGGTCCGAAGCCGGGCCCAAAGCCAGGTCCGCCAGGGCCGAAGCCTCCGTAGCTACCGCCGTAGGATCCCTGGTAGGTGCCGTGGTAGGATCCGCTGTAGTGTCCTCCGTATCCACCACCGTATCCACCTCCGTATCCTCCTCCGTGGAACGCCATGGGGTACGGCGCTCCGTAGTAGCCGTATCCACCTCCACCGAAGCCTTTGGCCAGACCAGCACCAAGCAGCGCCCCTGCTCCCAGGCCGAGAGCGCCCAAGGCGAGGCCCTTGAGCAGGATGGCGTTGGCCACGGACAGGGCCATGCCGATTACGCAGATTGTCAACTGCGGGTAAGGAATGGAGGTTAATACACCCCCGTCACACGCCATTCGCATTTTTTTTTGCTGGTTACTGAACGAAAGAAACTTTGCTTAGGTCATCTTGATAGAGTTCCCACTGATAAGAATTTGGGTGCAACACTTCCATGAAATGCGCAGATGACGTGCGCTACCAAGAACTTAACCGGGTTTTGAAAGTAGAAAAATTGCGCGTAGGGCAATGAAAGATGAGCGCAAACCGTAGGATGCTCGAGAACATTGCATGCGTCAGGCAACGTGGCGCAATGCGTGGCCAAGCTGAAAACTAAAAATTGCTGCCCACACATGTCTAGTCCTACTACAGCAGGCTGCAGTGTCACTCTCGCGTTTCTTTCAGTTTTGCGCTACTGTGTGAGCACACAGGAGCACAAGAACCAATAGCAGAGCTCTGATTGTACCGCTGTAGTGTCTTCCAGAGGTCACCTGGACGACATCACATGTTAAGATATAATAACGAACGAACATATTGCAGTGGTTTACTGCAGTTATTTCCGACACGCCAGGATAGGCCATGGTTTGTTGCCGCTTTTCTGTTATTTTTAACGTGACAGTAGGGGTTTGCGAATATTCGGAAATTTCGAATAGTGATTCGAATATCCTCCGATTAGATTATTTGAACGAATCAAATAGGTTATGTTTATAATTATACCAAAATAATTGAATATGTCTTAAACTATTCGAATACTTTTCAAATGACTGGCACGAAGTCCGCAAAAGTCCGAATAAGGCCCGCCGTATTTTTCTTTGAAGGCTTTTCAAAAAATGGCTGTGACTTAGCTCGGGTTATACCTGGAGTTACGCGATAGCTACAGCTGGCCGAGTGGAACTCGCTCAGTCGAATTGCAAGGTCACTCTTTTGCCGCTGGGTTTCGCTGGGAATTCCTGCTTCATCTTCGTCCCTGGACGTGGATTCACTTCTCCCCTCTCCACTCCTCCCCGACTCGGTTTCGCCGGCGCGCCGCGCCGCCGGCAGCTGCCACGGTGGCCACGGCGCCGCCATGCTGAAGGCTCGAAATGCTAGCGTAACGTAGGCGCGCGGCGCGCACACCAGCTGCGGGCTATGACGTCACTCCACGCATGCGCACAGCTGGCGGAGCGGTGGTGCCGCGGCTCAGCACGCAGCCACGCTGACCTCGCGAAGTGGCTGGCATAGTGTAGCTATCCCTACAATAACGCCACGTACCACAGACGCCACGTACCATCCTGCAACGATCTGCATGCGTGGGATGAAGGGTTCAGCATTGCGATGCGGTCCATTTGTGTGGCTGCGTTCAAAATGCTCACCCATAGCCTCTAGCACTTTACGATACGGCAGGGTTCAGGCAAGGTTAGGAAACACTGCCTTAATGCCCGATCTCGGAAACCATGGCTCATACATAGCTGTCCTCAGCCCCGTTTCTCTTTCGACAACAAGAGCAAAATGAAATTGTCGTATACGTATCACTTGTCGGCCGTCAAGTTAATGTACTGACTTTGTGATGCGAGCCCTTAGTGTAGATTAGTGCTGAGCCTTTAATTATAGCACCGTACTAAAGCACCTTCGCTGGGGCTTCAATGCTTCACATGACTGCTCGTTTTTACGAACATTCGCACATGTAGCGAATATTAGTAAAAAAAAATATTCGATTCGTATTCGATTCAGTTCTGCCACTATTCGATTCGGTAGCAAAGCTAAACTGCCGTATTCGATTCGCTTTGGAAAAAGTATTATTCGCACACCCCTGCGCGACAGAGTTAAGGCTCCCGTCCTGGAGAAAATCTCCCGTCGTCGTAGGCATTGTGAGCGAAAAATGCTCGGAGATTTTGGACCACCTAGGTCACGTGACCTTGTGGCGTCATCGTAACATGTCCACTTGATTGTGAAAAACCTGACCACCGTGGTAGGTGGCAGGTAAATTAATGATTGGTCGCGAGAGGTCGCTCGGGTCGCACCCAGGTCGCACAAGACCCACCGGTGGCAGCACCTGCCATCGCAGATGGCAGTGGCGCATCCCTTAACCGCTGCACCATGGCGCAAGGAGTGGTATGAGGACTACCAAGTGACCTATGAATGTAAAGTTCAGAATGACCAATTCCGCATATCTGGGCATTAAATCATTAAAGCTATCGTGTCATATCCTTAAGGCGAAGCTCAAGTATCCACTCTAATTAATATAGTTTTCTTGTAATTTGCACGGCAGTATACTTTTCAAACTTTGTAGTTCTTCAGGGCGTGCTTGACGCAGTTCTGTTGTACTGTATTAAGTGCGCACCTTGCACATGCGGAAGCTAAGAAAACCCTGAGAATCTTTGCACCCTTAGTGTATTCTTTATGAAAAACCTAACACTCGCCAAGAAAAGAAAGAACAATAGGGTAAAAAACAAATGACGTTTTCTTTTTCTTCATAATGACATCGTTTCCTCGCCAGACGAGTTTTCGTCGAACTCTGGACTTAGTGTATTCTCATGCCTATTCTTGGAGGTGAACTCGCCGCCTTGGACAAATGGCCGGCGTTCAGATTTTCTCAAACTTAAACAAAAACAGCCCCGCACGCAAACAGGGAGCATGCAGAGCGTGTCGAAATTTACACGTTCGATAGACCGGCCATATGTGTTGACATTTTGCATGTCACCGTTCGTCTCGTTTAGCTTCCGGTAAAGCACCGCATATGACGCATGCAAACATTGCATCGGTGTCGAGCAATAGAGGAAAGAAGAGTACTAGAAAAAGTTTGTGAAAGAAAAGAGGATACCCCAGATTAAAAGCTTCATATCCAAGTCGGGAAGCCTACGTTGTATTCGCACACAAAGGCATTGGCATGCCTGAATGTACTTTTGAGGCGATAACAACAACGACAACCCACAGAACTCGAAGGCGAAATGCTGGCAGAATAAAATCTCCCGGCTCGATTCAGTGATTTCTTGCACGGAGAACCATGACAGTGATCGTCGCCTTGACTTATTTGCAGAGAATAGTACAGTCCTTTTGATTGAGGTAGTTCCTTAGAATCCCAGCATTATTGCTGTGCACTGTAGAAAAAATAAAACAATGGCTGGAGTGCAGCATGGCTTGAACCTAGTTATACGAGCAAAAACTCTGTTAAGCATGGTCTCCACTTTCTCAAATCAAATGTCAAGGTCAGTTACTTAGTGGTCATATATTGTTCATAACAGCCGCACCTTTCATGCAATGTTGCTTCCGAGATAGCAAGTTTTATTACATGTCATTGTATCTATACGAGCCAGATGTCAACACATTTTGTCGCCTGCACTAGTTTGGCTGCTGAATTCGCTCTAAATAAACGATTCAGCACTCCGGGAACAAGAAAGACGGTGTTGCTGTTCATAGCAAGGTTCAAGAGCGCATGCAATCTGGTGCTGTGCATTGTGAGAAAATTAATTGCCGTTCCAAAACGCTAAGATCTGTTATCGGACGTGTTCCTCTAATCCAATTAGCTTACACAAAGGTGGAAATACAGAATAGCTACATGCCTAGCCGGTGTAAACGCAAATATAGGAGAAAGTATCAATTTGTGCGCTTAAAATTAATATAACCAGCTTCGTGCCAGCTACAAAACATACTGTGCTGCTCACACGGTCGGTGTGGTTCGATGATGTAGAAATATACTCTCCTCAATAAATTTCATTGTTTTCCGCTTGTTTTGCACATTTTCATTGCTCACATGTTGCGTATTTTTTTAAAATAGTCTACTGCCTCTGGCTAACGTTCTTCTAAACGTTTTCTTTAACTTCTCAAAAGTGCTTTTGCGATCAGAAATTTTGTCACAGCCAGTGTTTAATCGGTATAAAGGTTTTTTTTTTCGTGCGACACAAATAAGTTCAAGTCCTACATTGGGAGACAAAGAATTCTTTCAACATGTTGGGTGAAGATAAATGTAGCTACTCTAAACCATTACAAGTTTACCTGATGTGTATTATCTCCTGTGGCTAAGTAGCGGACCGCAATTTCAAGGGGACAAATATCCCATCTCCTTTCGCCGAGCAATCCAGTGTCCGAAAACTTTGATGAACATAATTTTTGCGCAGTGCTGCTCAACATTTATGCTAGAAAATAAACGACGCATATGTCAGATCGCCGGCGCCCGGATAGCTTTTTTTGGTCATCTGGCGAAGCTCGTGGCCTGGTCTCCTACGTGAAAAAACCGAGCACATTTTTTTAGTCCTGTCTCGAAACCAATGTTGTGGCTTTCGACATTTTTTCTCTTGAGCACTCTTTTTGAGATAATGTGTGACTTACTTCGGAAGCTTATCAATCCTTGGATTATCACGCCGAACGCTTAAAGCACCCTAATGCAATCTAGCATGTGAATAATTTCGCCTCAAACACGAGCTCTTTGTGACTACCAATCGGTAATATCCTTATTTTAAACGTGAATCTTTCAACCTTCCACTTTTATCAGCTTCTGCAAAAGAGCCTTCTAAAATGTTTCCAATAAAGAGATGCCAAAAACCTCCATTTTCAGACGCTGGAAGAAATCAATTTGTGGGCCATTGCTTGTGCTTCTTTTCCAATATTTTGGGCAGCGTTCAGTTATACGTATTAATACGTGCTCTTTGCGTGCAGTCTAGCGAAAACCAAAAAGCGCACTCACCAGAGCCTTCATGGCTTTTTGTGTTTCTGGGAACTGTGCGTCCTGTTTGAGTCTGAAAGTCTCTTATATAATGTCCTTGTTTCCTGCTGCCAGAAAATGACGTCAGCTGAGGTATTCGGTCCGTTATACAGCGCTGAAAGCGTGACTCTTTTAATAAAGGCAGCAGCCGACGTTTTCCCGATGTCTGTCGTATAATTGATCCTCTTAATACGGCCACCTTGAGTTGAACGGAACCCCGAAGTGATCTCTGATGATTGGAGAACGCTGCACGGCATGTCCACGTGCAGTGCCCGTCGGGCTCTTTTCAACAAAGCATACAAAAAGAACAAGAAAGGGTGATTGCCTTGAAGATGGGCCATTCACGCTTTGTTCGCGATTCCTGCGTTCTTCGCGAACTGGGTAAAGTAAGAGAGGGAGCGGGATCGTTTTATCTCCATACGATTCTCTCCGTAGTGCTTTGGCCAATCTGCTTTGGAACAGTGAGCGAGACTGAAGGGGAATTGTAAAGATACAAAATGTGGGCAGTAAGGTGTGTACTCAGCATGTTGATTGGCAGGAAAGTACATAGTGTCGTATTGTCCTACAAGTTCATGTTGCGATAATTATTCCCGCCAAAGAGCACAACGTCACAACGTTACGCGAATGAAAGGAGGAGTGCTTCGTGCCTCCTTAGCCAGCAAGTGTATCGAAATTCAGAGATAACAATAGAGCTCTGCAGAAACTTGTCTCTCTCGTCGGCCCGTAGAATCTGATAGCCTTCCGCAGCGAAAGTGATAAAAGAGGTCGGCTGTGCGACACGTAACGCATATATTCGACTTTAGGGTGTTAGTGACCTGTGTGATTCGTGACTTGAGAGGCTTACATGCCCAAAGCTTCATATGCATGTCGTGGAATGCACTTGGACATGTAAGAGTGCAAGAGCTGTGGAGCCAGCTCTTGGACTAGAACCAACGCCATTGATATAATGTAGTTTATTTGTGCAGGTTCTAAACACAAGAAATGAAAGCTGTCGTGCGCAAACCGTGTGCTTTAAACAAAGAGTTCGTTCTCCTCACATTTAAATAATCCGGAATGTCTAACTACCAAGTCTTGTTTATTAAACTAGCCATTTAACGTTTAGGCAAATCATCAGAATTTAACGCAATTGTGTTGGCTCCCGCAGCGCTGGTGGTTCTTTTTCCACACGCCATAAGTCGTTTTCGAAGAGTAGATGCATTTTGAACACGATTGTTTGTTAATGGTGCCACTTTCTAGATAGAGAGAGAGAGAGAATACAAGAACACAGTACTGAAGGTGTGGAGTCAAGTAAACGAATAACATTCTGCTGGTTAGGGGCATTAAGACGTTTTCTGACGGCAAATATGAGTTATATTTTTTCCATGCGTGACCGTGCCATTCTTAATGTTCAACACGTGCACGCTAAGCCTCCAAATGAGCTGGCTAATTGCATTGCAAATGCTTCTCTGCACATTCAAGGAAACTCTGATTGAGCATCTCAGACATGTCGCAGCTTCGTAACACCGACTTTCGTGCTTTGTTGTACGCTTTTTGCTGCATATCTATCCATTATAAGTTCTTTAACATATGAGAGCAGCTGCATCGCTACGATATGATACTTCCGTTTGCTTCATTACGGGCGTGTACATCGGCAATGGTTGTTTTGCGACAATGGCTACCGGCAACTGAAGAATATTGGGGTGCTTGGTTCGCTGGAGTTAAATCGTGCGCAACAGCCACTCATTGTTTGCCAAATTGACTCTTTATGGTGAACTTAGTTGGTGTGCTGTAGATCGGTGTTTGGAATCCATTCGTCGCCTCCCTCCACTTCGCACACGTGAATTGTCGGCTGAGGTGCCAGTTTGATGCGCCAGATATCCTTCCGATCCTGAGAAAATACTTGACCATCCAAGATAATGTGTACCGTTCGGCAGAAATACAATTCTATTGTTTGCCAAAGGAACACACCAACGAGTCATTTTTTACACGCGGTAACACAGTAACATACAAATTTAAATACTATATAAATTTCATATCTTATATATCTAAAAATTTGCTACAAACTGTGAGACCCTTTGAAAACTGCGTCATTAAAAAATACCAGAATTTGTGAAAATGACACTCTATGGATTGGAGAGTTTTTTTTATTTCTGAACGTGCCTACTGCGGTAGAAATCGACAAAAAAAATCGGCATTAATGCTTTAAACATTAGCATTAGTATTGTAGTAGCATTTCACATTACCAAAATCTGTCGGCAAGAAAATGGCGGAAGACTTGTTACCACGCTGAGTGTTTTCAGAAATGCTTGCTGCTGTGCTAGCTAGTTGGCATTGAAGAACTCACCATTTGCGACATGGAAAATCCTAAATTCTACTGAAACAAACAAATCAGTACTAGGCAGAGCCCACTCTGGAAAAACCCCAGTTCGCAATTTTCGCAATCGTGTGTAAATCGCCAATTGTGGGTAAGCTGCCAGCCTGCATTGTGGGAAAGAAGTATAACCAGTGAAGCACCATCGACTCTTCAACTACGTTTCCCAAAAGTACTAGTGCATCATCCGTGAAACGCAAAAGCAAAAATTTCGCCTCTCAAGCAACAGCAGTCGTTCTATCGTTGATTTAGAAAATTTATTTTTTCTTTAATAATATTCGGCAAGCTATCTGTTCTTGCAATAGGGGTGGACTTGATAGCTTCTTGTGATATGCGCTCTGGAAGAGAAGCAGAAATAAAGAAAAATACAGGTCAAAACAGAAAAGAATCTTGAAACGTAAGAGTTAATATAACGGCGTGAAAGCCTCTCGTGCACCAACGTGATCCGCGACCATTTTCTAAATTACAGTGCCCTCTGTAAAGCGAAAATATATTAAGCGGGAGTTGAACGCTCAACTGCGATTTATAGATAATGTTTAGACGCTAAAAAGTTTTTTTGGAATAAGCACGCCCGTCTAAGTAGAATAATAGCGACTACCACATTTGATGCGAAAATCATTCTGACCATTTATTTTCTTGGTTCCCTACAAACCAATTTTTAATAAGAAAGCAGGCTAAAAACGCGTCCGGCTAAATCAAAAGTGACTTGCATAATGAATAGTGTGACGCAAAAACCACGACAGCTTTACACTCGAGAAGCGCAGGTATATTAATGGAGTTTGCTTGACGTCTGTGTAGTCCTGTTCCGCACTTGCATATCAACGACGGTAACCCTAGAGTCAAACTAGGAAGCAGTTTGGTATATTGCAAACAGGTGTAAACTAGAAAGAGTACAGTTGTTATGAGCTAGAGTTTTAAAACAAAGCGGGCGTTCCTTGCTCAAGCGCGTACTCACAAATTTATAAATCCTAGTAGAACACTCGCTCAGCCGTAGAAGCCTCCGAGGTGGCCGCCGCCGTAGTGGCCTCCGTACGAGCCGGCGTAGCTGCCAGCGTAGCTGCCGCCGTAGTGGCCGCCGAAGCCTCCGTGGCCGAAGCCGACGCCGTGGCCGAGTCCACCGCCGTAGCCGAAGCCACCGAGACCACCGCCGAAGCCGCCACCGTAGCCACCGAGGCCGCCGAAGCCGACAGCGGCAGCAACGGCAAGGACAACAGCGAGGACAGCAGCGCAAAGCTGCAAAGTAGAAAGTTGGCGCAGTTAACGAAACATCGATGTACGAAAGTCAGTGACGTCTCCTGAGGAAAAGTTCTGGAAACGGAGTTTCGAAGCTGAGTTCTTTATGAATGAATGCAGGGTCCCTCACTCCCATTACAACTGGACATTTTTTGCGGCGTTTTACAATGAAACAAGCATTTCTGCTGTTTGCTCATTTATTACTATGAATGACATGATTCGATGAAAGAAGTATAAAATTTGGTTTGTCCCTACAAACTGGATATTTTTCAACTAATAAAACAAAACACTGTGTAGCTAAAGAGAACGGGCGAGACGAACTAGAACCTAAGTGCGAATACACATGTCCGGCGCTTGGCGCCTAATTAAGCTACAACGGCAGACACCGCATGAGCTCGAATACGGTAATCCGACGGTTTCGCGCCGTGATGCACGGAGTAGGACGCTCACCACGGCCTTCATGATTGTGGCGGTGGTCTTCGTTCGCAACGGAGCGATCAAGTGCCTACTGTTGCCGCAGCGTAGCCTTATATAGTCCCCGCAGCCTGGTAGCAGTCGCTAACAGTGAGCACTCTTTCACAGTGAAAACAACCTTCCCTGTCGGCACGCGCCGTCCTGCCGGACCCCGCCGTGCCCATGACCTTGGCGTGATTGCCTATTTGTCAGGCACGACATGGACAATTCCCTGCGTAAGACTCTGCATAGGGCACGAATGGCCGTTGCATAAGCAGTATTTAGATCAGCCTGCATATAAAAATGTGAAGAAGACTGGAATATTTATTTGCCTTAAGCGCTTGTCTTTATGGATTCTGCTCGCAGGAGTATTCGTGCCGAGCAACCGTTTGAAAGAAACTGTTTCTGCCTCCACTTTTTTTTTCTTCTGCAGGGCAATGTACGCAAGCCGTGTGCTTTAAACAAAGAGTTTTTATGGTCACATGTGCATAATGTCGAATACCCTAATGCGAAGTCTTAATTTTTTTAGAAAGTAATGCTACCTTTGCGCAAATAACTAGATTTTCAACAAGTTTGTTACGCTCAAGCAACTGCACTTAGCGGCGGTGCGTTTCGGACTCAGCTTTTTGTTAACGATTATGGTAATAGAATAAAATAATAGTGAAGTTATAGACAGAAGTAAACGAACACTCTGCTGTTTAGGGGCATTCAGGTCTCTTATGGCGGGTAGTAGCAGTTATAAGAAAGTAGTTTTTTTTTTCGTTTGCCAATGTCTTCTAATCCATGGCTCGGCCATGTAGAATTATGCAACCTGTACTCAATGTAACAAATCGCTGTCTGTTGATGGAAAAATTTTCAAATGTGTTGGCTGTGAATGAGATTTTCTATTCGAAAAAAAAATACACGGGTGTCACGTAGAGGTCGCTGGCAGGAAAGGGTTCCGATGCATAGAGTAACTGGCACTCTGAGCAGTGTCATCCCTAAAACTTCTCTGCAGCAAAGGATGATTCATTTTCTTGATCGCATTTAGTATCAAAATAATTCAGAAATATTGAGACGCTACTGCCCATAAACGATGCCATCAGCCAACTCCCTTTCAGAAAAGTTGACCAGCTGCTGCTGCTAAATTCAACCGTGAATAAACCGAAAAAATCTGGTGTCAGTGAAAACTGTTGAGTCCTTAATTTGTTTTATTTCAAGTAAACATTATGTTATTACGCATATGCTTCTACTCTTCTTACCAAGCCGCAATTCAAAACCTTGAAAGTGGAGTACCTGGGCAGCCTACGGAGCTTCAACTGATTCCTACTGAAGGCAGTGACATGTAGCACTAGTCCGGGCTCTCTAACTTGGAAACCCTGCAATAGGCACATATGCAAAATGAGCAACTTTGCTTGATCAATGAAGATATCGCACTGAAACTGAGCATCAACTTCAAAAATCAAACGCGCTGGCAATTCATCGTCTTCCGAAGAAGCAAGACCATACGCTTAAAGTTCTGGTTAGCTTTGCTTCATGCGCAGTTAAGGAACAACAGGTAGATTTTTGAAGACCCATTAGCTCTCTGGTGGAGAAGGGGCGAACCCCTTCAGTCTGTTTTCACAAATTATTACTAGTTCTATCGGGAACCTTTTCTGGGCAGCTCGAAGAAGAACAAAACCAGCAGATTCAAATTTGTCTTGGTTAAAAACGGCAAAATTTTTCCAAAAAGCTCGAAGACGCTTCGCTAAGGCACATTTACAGTTCTGGATGCAAAGAAATGATTGTCTCCGACAATGGAATGCAGTTTCTCTGAGAGTATTGTTACCGTCGTGAGGTCTTTTACTGCACTGCATAAAAATGTACGTAGAATTCGTAAAGAAATGTAGCCTAGAGTTAATTCTATTGACGTGTTTGTATTACAGAAATTGGCATTCATGACTGAGGCCTATGTTCACCTTGGATGCGCACGCTAGCTACCCAGTTACTCGCTTAACTAGAAGAAATAGAGACCCAAATAATTTTGCTCAGCTTCAAGTGCGCAGCTCAGCTCTGAAATATTAACGCGAGAGCGCTAAGGAGCTCGTGTCACAGAAAATCCGGTGTCGTGGGGTGGGGAATATGAGTGAAAAATCCACGAAAAATCCCCAGAGAAGCAACCTAGGAGGCAGGTGGGCCACGAAGGTCACGTGACCTTGTGCCGTCATCCCAACCTGCCCACACCGTATTGAAAGCAAGTTGCGCACCGTTGCAGCTGGCAGTTAAATTAATGATTAGCCGTGAGAGTTTGCTGGTGAAGAACAACCTCGGTCGCACAAGCCCAACCGCTGGGAGCACCTGCCATGGCAGGGCAGTGACGCTTAGCTTAACCGCTGGGCCACTGCGCCAGGAGCGGTATGAGGACTCCCAGGAATCTATGAAAGATAACTAGGGTATGACAAATTTCGCATATATTAACGCTACCGCGCCACACTCTTAAGACGGAGGTCAAGTGTCCCCTCCACTTTTTAGTTTCCCTGCGCTGAGCGCCTGGCAATACGAATTATGTAACGTGATGCGGATGTAATTTTTGCTTGCAGTCTAAACGGCCCCCTTCCGAAAATGCAAATGCCTTTCTCTCTGAACTCTGATTTCTTACACTCTTTATCGTCCAACTGCGTTGTTTGTTTGCTTGGCCACTTAAATTTCGGCAGCCTTTCACCGTCTCGTAAGGTTGTATGTGAATGCCTAAATGACTTTGGGTAAATTGTGGATTCACCCAACCATTATGAGCTATAGAAGGGAGGAATATTTAGCTGTCAAGACTGGTTCTTGCCTAGACCAGGTGATTGTGAGAGCTGCACAGGCGCACTACCTCTTCAGTTATATAAGCAGAAGCTCACCGACCACTCTATAGTAGGTTGCCATTTTGTTTATTTAAATATTAATACCATAATGTCTGGTGTGGAAGATATAATTGTCCTTGAAATTGCTAAATTGGCAGCTGAGTAGCGGCACTTCACTGAAATGGTTTTCTTAGGAAGTTACTCCGCATAATGTTTATGACAAACTCGTCGAAATAGCTGATAATATAACAAAATCCGCGCTGAAAGAGATAAGGATAAAAAAGCGGTATCCTGGTGTTCATCGGGTTTCTGCTACTAATTTAAAGGCCGTTAAAGAACAGAACGCGCTATGAGCACGTTGAAAATGTTCCCCCAAAAACCAGGCTTAACGGATTCTTTAGAGTCTGTCAGAAATGAGGTTGCGGCAATTCTGCAATGTTCCGAGCGTTTCCATTTCAACAAGAAGGTCAGTGAGAATCAACACTGTCCTTGTAAAACATTGTCTACAGTGTTGCAACTGTTTCGAAGGACCCCAAGCCTGCCGTCGAAAAAGTGATTAGTCGAATTTTCATTCAACTAAAATATGACACTTTTGATTTCAATCCTTTCTTTCAGAATTCATCGCAGATCTGTCAATGCTGCGCCCCTTCTTGTTCACTGCAGTTGTGTCGCAGGGTTTCATCTTTCTTTCTGTCCTTTGTCCCCTCCTTGGACTTAAAACACGTAATATTCAGCTATGAGCTATTCAGCTATGAGCTATAGAGGCCAGACCCGGTGTGAGCCGCTTCAGCCGTAATATTTAGCGAGCGCACCAGACACGTAACAATAAGAAAGGAAAAAGCGGGCAACCCCCCGTCTCCATCCCCGCACGAAATCAAGCTGTATGCTCCCACTCTTCTCAAGCTGGCACTTCATTGAAGATGAAACATAAATGCATGCAAATTATGGTCCTTTGTATTAAAACCATGCAATAAGTGTCAGAAGTGCCGGCGATATGACTATAACCCTTTTCCTCGAATCCTTTTCCCCAACTGTTCTCAATTCGCCTTTCACTTTGGGGCGTTACAGGCCTATAGTACTTCCATCTGCTTAAGTCCAGGCCTGCACATCGGTAATAACTATTTATTTATTTATTTATTTATTTATTTATTTATTTATTTATTTATTTATTTATTTATTTATTTATTTATTTATTTTTTTAAGAATGGACTGTAGGCCACTGCTTGGCCCAAGAAGGAATGAATTTACATTGTTACATAACCAAAAGAATAAAATTATACAATATTAGCAGCACACGGATAAAAAACATACATATAAACAATATTAGCAGGTAAGTAGACGATGTAACGCACCAGAAAATTTTGTGAGGAAAAAACAGATGCCGGTGACGAATTACAATCTTGCACTGTTCTAGAGTAAAAACTGTATCTAAAACTGTTAGTTTTGGCGAAAAAGGGAGCAAGTGAATGCTCATGAACACCCCGAGTCCTTCTCACTAGAGGATGCTTAATGCACTCTGGAAGCTTGAGTTTATTTTTTCCTGTTAAACTATTAAACAAGAATATCAATCTATTATTCTTTCTACGGGTTTCTAGTGTATGAATGTTATTTGAGATCATTAACTGCGAGGGAGAGTCTTCCCTTTTGTATTTTTCGCATATAAACCTAACCGCTTTCCTACTGACTTTTTCAAGGATCATTATCTCTTTTTTCGTGTATGGGTCCCACACTACTGAAACATATTCAAGTAAAGACCGCACACAAGTTTCGTAAGCCAATTTTTTTTTATATGTGATGGGGCAGTTTTTAGCTTTCTTCGTAAAACCCATAGCTTTCGTAATGCAGCTGTAGAAATATTAGTAATGTGTGCCGACCATTTTAACTTATTGTCAGGTGTTGCACCTAAATATTTATATTTCTCAACTTCCAAAATCATATTGCCAGGAAGAAGGTAAGGAAGCAAACTGGGAGAATTTTTTCGAGTTTTACACAAGAGAACAGTTTTTTCACTATTAAGTTCCATAGCCCATTTCACACACCATTCTTCAATGGCAAAAACTGCTTTTTGTACAGAGCTGTGGTCATGTTCGGATGAAATTTGTTTAAACACAACACAGTCGTCTGCGAATAACTTAACAGAGGTAGGCCTGAATCCATCGAATGATAAAAAAGGCACACCCATACATTCCATCTTATAAAGAAGTTTGCCATGTGGCACCTTATCAAAGGCCTTGCTGAAATCAAAGAAAACAACGTCCCTTTGCCCTGACATATCAAGCACCCGCGCAAATTCGTGCACAGACAGAACTGTCTGAGTAACTGTGAATAACTCCTGCCTAAACCCGTGCTTATTATCAGACAAAAGATTATGATCACTCAGGAACTTTCGCAGGTAGCCGGCTACAATATGCTCCAACATCTTACAGCAACTGCATGTTATGGAAACAGGCCGATAATTTGAAACTGACAATCGATCACCTTTTTTATATACGGGAACCACGCGTGCTATTTTCCAATCTGAAGGAATTTTTCCACTTGCTAATGACAGTTTAAAGATGTCTGTGAGGCAACCTGCTATTTGTTCCGCATATCGGGTCCAGCGGATTTTTTAGTGTCCAGTTTCAAAAGCATCGCCAGGACACCCTCACGAGTTACTTCAATGCTATCCACTGGTGCAGCCGCTGCTTCTATGTCATATTCATTTAATTCTGAAAACAACACGTAGAAATACTGATTAAAATTGTCAGCTATTTCGGCAGCGTCCGTGATAATCGTGTCGCTGACTTCAATTTTAGTAAGTGCATCTTTGGGTTTACTCAGGTGCCGCCAAAATTTCTGCGGATCAGTCTTTAGAAACTCTGCTAAAGTGTGCGAAAACTATTTAGTCCTGGCGCAGCTCACAATTGATAATAGGTCATGTTTGATTTCTTTAAACATTAGCGTTGACCTACCATGCTTCTTACGATATCTCTTAAGTCTACGCTTAATGTGTATAATTTCACGAGTAATACGTGGATGTTTCCGCTTTTTAAATATTTTTCTGTCTAGAACGTAATATTTAATGCAATGCCTAAGCACATTAGCGAACCATTGCCAAGAGCTTTCCACATCATCACATGTAATCCCAAGATTTTCTTCAATACAGTCAATAATCGCCACATCGTCAGCTCTACTATATCCCTTAACTGTAACGACATCAAGCGCATGTGTTTTTGATTTTTCAGCCTTCCAGGAAAAAGAAATTAAGTTATGGTCAGATATACCGGGTTCAGTTGTAACAGTTCTTTCTCTAAATCCTTTACTAATGAACAGCAAGTCAAGATTTGATGTTTCGCGAGTACATTCAGTAACTATTTGATGACCAAGAGCAAGCAAAACATCAAGGATAATTTCACTCGTATGCGATAATCCAAAAGACATTCAGCGATAATTCCTGCTGGCCGTGAAAACCATTAGGGTAATTGGTTGGCCGGAGCTATACATAATGGTCGCCAATTATTGCAGTGTGGACTCGCTCTCATGAAGTTCGTTGGTGAGTGCAAGAGAAGTGTTTGATATGCATCCGTCGCCTCCCTCCCCTTAGCTCACGTAGATCATCGCATTAGATATGCTGCCTACGTGCGCCGTTTTCAAAGTGGGAAACGAGCAGAATCAGCGCGTGCAGTACCGTGTCTTCAGCTACTCTTCTGTGAGGTTATAGAGCAACATCTGAGAAAGCGAAAAGAAATTTTTCGCTTTTCAAACACACAGTCGTCGGTCAGTTGTTGTTTTCGAAAATTTATTTTTGTTCCTTAGTCAAATAAATAAGCCGTAGGTTGTTGATATGGTGGTGGACTTGACAGTTTCTTGTGATCGGGGCTCTGGAAAAGACGCAGGAAGAGGGGAAGGTATAGGTCACAACAGAAAACAGTTCTGAAACACAAGGTTTTACGCAACAGCTTCAAAGCTACCCTGGTGGCAACTTGGCGATCTGCTATTTTCGAAAATGCAGTGCTCCCTATTCAACAAAAATGCATTAAGGGTGTATGAATGCTGAACTGCGATTATAGATGTTTGGTCGAAAAAAAAGTTTTGGAATCAGTACACTTCTTTAAGTGTGGGTAGAAAGAATGCTATCGTTAAATAAGATTGTTTGTTTGTTGTATTTAATTGTTGGTTTATTAGAAGTCAGCTTTTAATAAAAAAAATACCTTCAAAACGTGCATGGCTACAAGGAATTTGATTGATCGTATAGGGGTTAGTGTAGTGCAAAACGTACAACAGCTTTAGATTCAAGAGCTGCAATCGTATCCAGTCGGCTGTGCTTGACGTCAGTACAATCTTGTTACGCACCGGCGTATCAACGGCAATACCTCATAATGAAGTAAAGAAGCAGTAAGTTAGATATTTTAGAAAAAGGAGTATATTAAAAATTGTACACTTTCAAAGCTCCAAATAGTTTCAAAACACATTAGGGCGTTCCTCGTTCAAGCGCATACTCACAAATTTATAAATCCTAGTAGGACACTCGCTCAGCCGTAGAAGCCTCCGAGGTGGCCGCCGCCGTAGTGGCCTCCGTAGGAGCCGGCGTAGGTGCCAGCGTAGCTGCCGCCGTAGTGGCCGCCGAAGCCTCCGTGGCCGAAGCCGACGCCGTGGCCGAGGCCACCGCCGTAGCCGAAGCCACCGAGACCACCGCCGAAGCCGCCACCGTAGCCACCGAGGCCGCCGAAGCCGACAGCGGCAGCAACGGCAAGGACAACAGCGAGGACAGCAGCGCAAAGCTGCAAAGTTGCAAGTTGGCAGAGTTAACGAAACATGCATGCACGCATGTAAGTGACATCTTCTGGAGCAACGAAGTTCTGGAAATAGATTTTCGAAGTTGAGTTCTTTATCTGTGTACGCATGGTCCTTTCATGGAATAGAGCGAATCGAGTTCATGCGAGGGTAAGAACCTTGGTATGGGAAGCCCGTCGTTATTTTGCAATTGGCACTCTCAGTCTCAGGATAAACCTTCTTCGCCTCATATACGGCTCTATATTGGACTCCATTTAAATGCTCCATAAGGTTAGTGTTTTCAGTCAGTGATCACTGTGAACAAATTTTGCGTGGCCTTGGTGCTATAGATAAAGCTGCGGTCATCAGGCGCTGGGAGGTAAGGCTGCCTGTCCCTCTTTAACTTGTGATACTCATTTGGTGCGGCGTGTTAGGATAAAACGAGCATTTCTGCTGATTGCACATTCATGACTATGGATCGAGTTGGCCTTACCTGCAAGAAAGTGAAAATTTGTTTATCGCTGAACACGAAATGTTTTAAAACTTACAACACAAATGACTCACAGCCCATAGGAAACGGGCGAGAAGAACTGAAACCTAAGTGAGCCTGCACTTATGTCTGACGTTCAGCGCGCAACCTGGCTACAGTGGCATACATTGCGTGAGCTTAAATGTGCTAATTCGACACTTTAATTACTAGATGCATAGAGCAGGACGCTCACCACGGCCTTCATGGTTGTGGCGGTGGTCTTCGTTCGCAACGGAGCGATCAAGTGCCTGCTGTTCTTGCAGAGTAGCCTTATATAGTACACGGCGGCTGGTAGCAGTTGTTCACAGTGACTGCCCTTTCACGGTGAAAGCTGTCTTTTCTTGGCACGTGTCGTCCTAACGGACCCCGCCGTGTCCACGACCTTGGCGTGGTGGCCTAATTGTCAGGCACGACATCGACAATTCCCTCCGTAAGACTCTGCATAAGGCACGAATGGCCGTCGCATAAACGGTATTTAGATCAGCCTGCGTGTAAAAATGCGGACTGGAATTTTTATTTTCTTTTAGCGCTGGTCTTTGTGGATTCTGTTCGCACCCGTACTAGTGCCGAGCAACGGTGCGAATGAAGCGGTTCTTGCCTTCACTGTTTTTTTTTTGTTAGGACAATGTACGGAAACTATGTACTTTAAAAAGTGTTCGTCTTCCTCATATTTCAATACTGTCAAATATCCTACTACCAATCGTTTATTCTTAAAAAACGTAGTTTCGCTTTATTTTCAGGTAATTAGATATCTGGTAAGTCTATTATGCTCGCGTAACATTTTGCGCCGGTGTTTTTTTTTCTTTTTGGCAAAGCCATCAGATGATTTCGATGGGCATTTGTGTGTAGAATTCGACATTTGATTGACGCATCCAGCAATGGCAGTGAAGGCGCCGAGAGTTGCAAACGAACAACACTGCGCTGTTTGGAGCATTTAGGCTTCTTGTGAATCAACATTCATCAACACTCATCAGAAAACGCTTCTTTCTTTTTTTGCTTGCCATCGGCTTTTATTTTAATTGCACGGCCATGTCGAATGATGCGTCCTTTGCGCAATGAAACAAATCGCTGCCTGTTGATGGAAAATTTTTGAACATGCTTGCTGTGAACGAAATTTTCAGTTCGGAAAAAAAAAATGAGCGGATGTCAGTGCGAGTTCGCTTGCCGTGAAGGATCGGGGCACTGTGAGCAGGCGTGCTTTCGCCTTTGGCCGATGTATTGCTGAAAAATTGGAATGTTCTCCAGCTATCACCCCCAGCCCTAGATGTCAAACAGGAAAAGGGAAAGGAGTCGAAGTGGACGTTGCTTTTTTGGCTCCGGAAAAGCTAGCAAGTTTGTGTGTGCACGCCAACAACCCTGAGGAAGCAATCGCAGAGTTGCTTGAAAGCATGAACAGGAATTTGAGAAGTGTCAAGAAATCTTGCGTATTTAATTCATTACCCATGTAACAGCTTTTATATTGGCCCGACGTGGTACAGCCTGAGTGATAGGCTCAGGCAGAACCGCAAAAATGTTGAAAAGGCAGATTCTCGAAACCTCCCCTCCATTGTCGCTACTCTGAGTGCATCCCGCACATCGAAAATTCCGAGTTTTTTTAAGAAACAAGAATCAGCTGTGTCGATAAATACCTGAGGCCGCAGAGATCAATAAGCAGGGTGATAGCTGTGTAAGTGCCCCGCAGGTATATTTATGGGGAAAAGAATTTCGTCTCTTGAACTGCATGACCCAGCCGTTGCTGACTTTCGGGGATCTTGGTGCATGAGTGTGCTCATTGAGGTGGTTTTCATTCATTTTTTTGTTGTCTTACGTGTATTTATATGCACAGCACGCTGAATAGATGCCAGGTGTTAGTTCAGCGCTGTGTTTGTGCCATTTTGTATATTCTTCCCTCTGCTCTTTTCTTAGGCCATGCGTCGTTGCGCTACTTCCCTTCCATCAAGTGCTTATGTTCCTAAGGTCCACAACACTGGCGGCCCGGCTGGTGGCGATGGTCTGCACGGTCGGGTCCTCCGAGCGCAGCAGGGTCCCCCAGTCCTCCTCACTGAGATCATTCCAATGATCTGCGTTTTACGACCCACCCCAAGAAATTTGAAAGTTATCGACCTCGAAATGTTCGCATGCATTCCTATGGGGTGTTGTACGTGCCACATATGTGTCCTGCAGCAGTCACCGCAGTGTGGAAATTTTTGTTCTCAGTACGTCATCATGGCCGAATTTTTCTGTGGTCAATACTAAAGCTGCTAGCACTACAAACGGTTTAACTTGTGGTGTTGAAAGCCTTAAAACGGTTCTCAATATCTCAGGTTTCAACGCATAAACCTGCGTTTCACCAAGGCCATTTAAAGGCTCAAAAATTGGTGTGACGTCGTTGGACGGCTTACGTTCTACGCAGGTGGGCTGGAGCAGGATAGTAAAACGCGGAAAAGCACGGGGGAAATGGCCTTGGCAGTTGTCGGGAAGACTGATTTGAGGTGTCGATGCGGGGTGTTGTTAGGGGACCTCTGGCCTACGGGAGAACCTGCGCGCGGCTTTTCTGGCGTATGAACACGAACTAGACAACAACAGCGCGGAGATGCGCACCCATTTTTGGAGCGCTGCGGCGACCACGGAGCCTCTTTTCCTCTGGGCACGGAGTGGAACGGTCCATTCACCACTTAGCCGATGCGCATTTACGAGAATTGACACAAGAGCCTGTGACTGTCCCGGGCTCACCGCGCCACGGTGGACAACCAGCCGCTGAGGTAATGGCGACATCTAGACAAGGGGGTTCACACTGGACCCTCTTTCTCGACGGATATTTTTCGGCTACCAGCACTGACGAGGTCGATGCCCACGATTAACTGGTCACCTCTGCCGAGCTGAAAGACAGCAGAAGAGGTACCCAGTGTTGCGACGCGCGCGTCTTTGGTGCGTTGTGCGAGACTTCTGCCCCAGCAATGCTTCCAAACTTCCCTTCTTACATCTTGATTAAGGCCTGCAGCGACGACTGTAAGAAGTTGACCCGCTCCTACAGTGCTACACCTGCAAAACAAAGCTCTTTTTGGTGGTGGAGGTGGGGTGTCTTCTAGAGCATGGTTCAACCAACTGCATCGTGCATTGGTGCGCTGGGTCCAGTTTTGAAGCGAGAGCACTGAGCTAGGTTTTCAACAGGGCAGCGTCAGTGCAGTCACGTGAGAAGTGTCACGTGGTGTCACGTGGGAGGTCATGTGACCTACTGACGTCATCACAATCTGCCCACCGTGGAAGGTGGCAACTGCCCCATCGGACTGTGAGCAACCTCCCTACCGTGGCAGGTGGATATTAAATTCATGATTGGCCGAGAGGCCACGTGACTTTTTAACTTCATCTGCTGGTTAAATTCAGCCATGTGATCTCGAAGCGTCCCGTCTAATAGCGACGCAGAGTCGGAGGTTTCTTCAACTTCGGCAGTGGACGTGGAGATCGTTTCAAGTGAGGCGTAGCGCCGGAAGACTGTGATCAGACTCAGTGAGTATGACTCGGCTACACGTGCATTTCATCGACGCTTTACAGACAATCCTTCGGCAGTGTGCCATGCAAGGAAGTTTCGCTTCTCACCAGGGTTAACCAAAGTTTAAACCACAGCTAATTTTTTTTCGTGTGGGGGATTCTGGATGCTGCCGCCAACTTCTACCATTCGCGGCCTCTTCGAACCGTTCCTACAGCCCGAGGTCACAGTGAGCGTCGCACTGGTATTCTTGGAAGAGTTGTTCGTGTCATACGACCGCCGCATCTTCTTCGGAGCAGAGACTGCTTGTCGCTGGGCCAGCACAGAACTCACATTCACCCAGCAAATTTGAACTCTCGGGGCCGCAAAGTAAAATGTACAATCTAGCAAGCAGGGAGGAATATCCTCGGCGAGCGCGAGGGCTAAACTAAGGCTCCTGCTCGCGTTCCTCCCAAGACCCCGCTCTGACGTCACAGTTGCCGCTGAATGAGGCCGAATGGGAGTCCGCTATACGTCTGGACGGATATTAAGCATAGACTGAACTAGTCAGCACCATGAAAGCACTGGACTGCAGCGTCCAAGAACAACCTGTCCTGATTGGAGAACGGACTCTCGAAGAAACCATTACGGTGTAGTTAACCCCGCACGAGCATTTATTCGAGGTCGTCTCCCTTCGATTTATGAAGTTATTACTCATACTGCGTTCATGTCTCTCGCAGTTAAACAGCTTTGAATATATTTTGAAATTTTCCCTCCCGATCACTATACGAAACCTTATGAAACCCATAGGAATAACTATGGGGAAACCCACCATGCATCTCAAGTCGTCACTATGAGCCAAGGCAGGATAACCCACAAACCGACGCTCAGGAAGCGACAAGACTCGTCTCTGGAAGTAGCAATATTCTTTTCCTAAAGCCAGAGGTAAGCGCTAATTTGAGGACATGCGACAACGCACATCCCGGCACTGAAAGCAGAGTGCAAATTTTGGAAAGCGAAAGGTGGTGACAGGAGTATAGCGAACGCCGCGCTGTGCCACTGACGCGCTATTGAAATGCGAAGACATCCTATTTCTGAACGTTTAGACACTCTTCAAAGTTCTGGCAACGCAGCTACACGCAACCGCCGCTGCAGAGCATGGATTCCTGGCACTGGAGAGGATTAACTGCGCATCTTCGGAACCGAACAGCTCAAAAGGACATTAACGGATTCGCCGTTAAATCAGTCCATCAAATGCCAGTAAGCGTTGACGAATTGTTAATAAGGAAAAACCACGTCGAATAAGTCTGGAACTGATGAGAGATATTGTCACTCACACGAAAGTACAGCTTTACGGAGGGAAAAAAGAATGCCACCACATATCGCGCTTTTCTTCTGATTTCTTCGTTGTCACCCACATAACAGTATAGTGCTGACGTTGACGCTTATTCTGGGGGGAATATTTACAGTTCCCGCTGTAAGCAGTCTCTTGTTCCTTGTGTCTGGTTGCTGGTCCCTGTCAAAAATTTGTCGTGTCCTGCACACGCTACCCCTCCGTGATCTGTGCATTCCGGTGCCCTCCTTCATACCTTTTCGTATGGCGGCAGTTAGCAACAGCTCTTGAGCGGCGACAGCCAACCATCCACCGAAGCAATGCTCGCCCGGCTAAAGCGAGACGCTTTCAGCATTACGCTGAACTGCTGGCGGTGAGGTTCATCACCGCATATTCCTTTAAGTTGCGCCCGTCCATGTTCTTTCGTTAGTTCCATGTTCCTTGCTTAGTCTGCTCCATCAAGGTATTCATATCTTAGCTGATCTGTATGCTCGTGGCACAAGTTGCTTCCGGAGAGAATGCGACTTGCGTTTCACTTTTCCTGGTTGATCGAGTGAAGGCCTGCCTCGACGCTGGCGTATCCTCGGGGCTGGAGCCAACGGTACAGGTTACATAAGCTGGCGGATAGAAACACGCAATTCGCGGTCCATCTTCAAACCATGCAACTCCCAATATGGCTATCACCCATTACCTCGCTTATTTTTTCCATTTATACATGGCTGTTAGCACAAAACGGAAAAGAAGTGTCCCAAGCTGTCCAGAAATGAAGCGATCTGCTTAACGGGCCAATGCAACAGACAGAGCGGAACAGTAAGCAAGGGCAAAAATGCAACTGTTGTTACACTTGAAATTATTTCTGAAGAAAAATATTTTTACTTAAAATGAAAGCGCAACAAACGTGGCCGGTGGTGAAGAACGAAGTCACCACGTATTCTGGTTTACGCGCGTAAAGCTATCATTCGAGACACCGCTACATGCCCTTGTCTTCTCCTATGCTTCTAAGGATAGAAGGAAAGTAAAGTTTGATGATAAGGAAGGTAACGTGACCCCGGCTTGCTAATTCATGCGGATAAAATGGGAAGAGAAGAGAAGGGTAGGGAGAAGTAGAGTGCACCTTCCGCTTCACTTTCTGTGATATGGCTTGTTTGCCAAATGAAGCAGCGCTGTACCTCACACGCGCACCTGTGAGATGCACTTGATTTCATTGCCCTCTATAGGTCTGCGCACCTGTACGGCAAACGCTGTTACTCTCACGCTATTTACTGGTAAAGAACTCCTCCGCCTGTCCACAAGAATGAGAAAAAGTTATTTTCCATTGGCCCCCGCCACCTGAAAAAATTGCCTCCCGATTTACCTGGTTAAGCTAAAGGCCACTTAGGTTCACTAGCACTTCGCCCTTGTTTAGCTTTGTTTACCATTTACTTAACATGAAATTTCGTGTTTAACCCAAATGTTATTGCAGTCGTTCCTCGGTTTTCTTCTTGCGATAAGCCTCTTGAGATGCTCATTTCGATTCCAATCGTCGTTCCCTCTGCTCTGAAGCCACTTGTACTCGCCTCTATATCGTACGTTCCTCCGGCGACTTCATCATTCGCCTCCTCTTTCTGACATCTGCACGTACATGCAACCGCGTTTATTGCTTTTTATTGATTCCCGCATCCCGTCTAGCAAGGTTTTGCTGCCTTCGCCGCTCTGCTTCGGCTTGCCGCCTCGCCATATCCACTGGATCGGCTGAGTCACGTTGGCCCTCTCATCTTTTGCGTTGCTGTTCAGCTCGCCGCGCACGTCGTCAATTTTGGAGCCTGTCTAAGGACCGGCTTCATCCATGATTTATCATTTACTCTTCCTTCATTCTTCTCTTCTTTCTGGCATTTGCATGTGCTCGCAGCCTCGTTTCACGCTCTTCATCTTGACACCCTCTTTCCATTCAGCTGCAGCTGGCGCGACGCCCGCCTCACATTGGCTGCAGCTGGCGTAATGCTCCTCCGAGCATACCCGAGTTACTGCAGGAAGGACTGTTTAAGCACCCAAAAGCTGCCCTAGCTTCATAGCACCGAGCTTCGGGTTTAATTGAATCCTTTTATCATTCAATTCTGCGTTTGTAACACACGCGAGCAGTTACAATGCTGCAGCTAATGTGCAATGGCTGCCGGCAGCTGATTAACATTGTTGAAATTTATTTGCCGGGGTTGCATAAGATCTGCTCATTATTGACCGAATGTACTCGTTATGATGACCGTGGTTCGAGAGAGCAACAGAGTGCCTGGAATGCATTCGCCGCTTCCCTCCACTCAGTCCGCGTGGATGGTCGGATGAAATAGTGCTGCCTGCCTGCATTGTTTTCAATCGGGAATGAAGGTGAACCAGCGTAGGCACTGCCAACCCTACAACTACTCTTCGGTGAGGTAGTAGTGAAAGCGTACAAAAAAAATGACGCCTCTCAAGCACACACTACTCGGTATGTCGTTGGTTTCACCAATTTATTTTTGTTCCTTAGTCGAATTAAATAAGCAGACGGTGATTCCCATGATGGTGGACTTGACAGGTTCTTGTGAACGGGGCTCTGGAAGAGACGCAGGAAGAAAGGGGGTATTGGTCATAACAGAAAGCAGTTCTGAAACGTAGGGTCTAACGTCACTGCTTGAACGCCACTCGGGTACCGACTTGGCCTGCTGCTATTTTCTGAATTACAGGCTGTAGCATCAGGAAAAACTGCACAAAAAAGAGGTGGTACGTTCAGCTCCGACCTGTATAGCGTGTTTGGACGAAAGAAAAGTAGTTGGAATCAGTACACATATCTAAGTGTGGCTGAATGAAAGCTAACGCAAATTTTTTTTAATGTGAAGGTCTGCTTTTGTGATCATTCGTCTTGTTGATTGCCTACGATCCAGCTTTAAATAAAAAGTAAGCGTTGTGCGAATAGTGGTTTCTCAAAACTAAATCGAGCAGCAATAGTCTAGTTTCGGTGCCGAATCGATTAGTAGCAGTCTAGCAACAAAAAAACAAATTGAATACGAAACAAATAATTAAATATACTAATCGAATACGAAACGAATATTCGCATGACTATTCGATACACCTGCGAATATTCCTGCAAAATGAATGTTCATGTAAAACGGCGAAGAGCTAGCGGCAGCTCTATAACTCATGTTAAAGGTGTAGCTGTTGGAAGACGCGACAGTGGTATTTACTATGACGCGAACAGCACGAAGTGAGTATGTGAACTCTGTGACCGTCATTTCATGCTCTTCGGAAAATTACATTTTGCTGAGCACGAGACGGTGAACGAACTAGGTGCCACCTATCTCAGTTCATGCCAGGGACGACAGTTATGAGCCGTGGCCTTCGCCATCAGGCATGAAGGCAGGGTTTGCTGAACCTGGCTGAACCCTGTAGCGTCGCCCAGTCTTGCAACCCATATGCTAGAGCATCATGAACGCCGCCGTACGAATGAAGAGCTTGACCCGCAGACCTATGGCGGCAGAATACTGTAATATGTCGAAGTGGTCCCAGTTTTAAAAATACCCCAAAAAAGTGCAGCACGCCCGGTACTAACTTTGTGTCTATTATACGAAAACTATTGCAGAACACGAGATCGTATTAAATTCGTAGCAATAGTCTGAGTATAGAGGTTTTTTTTATTCGCGCTGCCGATCTAATAGGAAATATTCGATTCGATATTCCAAAATTTCGAATGTTCGCAACCCAACCCCCATAAAAAATGAAGCATGCTTGATAACGCGCACGGTTACAGGGAATTCGCGTTTATAGGTCTGATGCAAAACGTACGAAAGCTTTATATTACAAGAATGGTCAATGGGCTGTGCTGACGTCTGTGTAGGGGCGTTCAGCCCGGCATATCAACAGTATTACTTTATAGCTAAATAAGAAGCAGGAAGTTTGATATACTACAAATAGGTATAAATTAAAAAAAGTGTACAGTAATCACGGGTTAAAATTTTAAAACTCAGAGCGCACGCACATTGCTCGAGGGCATACTCACAAATTTATAAATCCTAGTAGAACACTCGCTCAGCCGTAGAAGCCGCCGAGGTGGCCGCCGCCGTAGTGGCCTCCGTAGGAGCCGGCGTAGCTGCCAGCGTAGCTGCCGCCGTAGTGGCCGCCGAAGCCTCCGTGGCCGAAGCCGACGCCGTGGCCGAGTCCACCGCCGTAGCCGAAGCCACCGAGACCACCGCCGAAGCCGCCACCGTAGCCACCGAGGCCGCCGAAGCCGACAGCGGCAGCAACGGCAAGGACAACAGCGAGGACAGCAGCGCAAAGCTGCAAAGTTCAAAATGGGCGGAGTTAAAGAAACAAAGATGTACGCAAGTCAGTGGTATCTCCTGGGGAGTTTCGAAGCCGAATTGTTTTGCATGCACGTGTGGTTCTCTCGTACAGTCGAGCGAGCCGAGTTCGTGCGAGAGCCTGGATATGTGCAGCCCGCCCCTGCTCTAGAAAAGGTACCGTCAGTCTCAGTAGCACCTTTCTTTGCCTAATACCCAAC
>JARKHS020017538.1:0-37278 GCA_030143305.2 Amblyomma americanum | reverse complement strand
AAGCGAAATTTATACTTCGACGCCACAATAACCACGGACATCGACATAGCGCCTAGATGTCAAAGCAGCCACGGACGTCGACATAATTCCTGTACGTCAAAACAAAAAAAGTAAAAATAGAAAATAAAAATAAATAGCACGCGTATTCGCGTCGTGCAAAAAAACCCAAGTTCTAGAAAGTTCCATGCTTTCTCATTCCCCCACGTAAGCAGACCTAAGTGCCCTTAGAATTAGTCTGGACTGTAGGTGAGTATCGATGTTGTTCCCTCTTGAACGATGCTCATAATCGCACCATACTTGCTAAGAGCATACTACCACGACGGTGTTTCCTTATTTCGGCACTGGCTACCTAGAAATGCTACCTTTAATGCAAGTTCCACTTCAGGGCAGACTTGCAAAACTTAGGGCACTATAGAAGATAATGAAAAAAAAATAATGAAAAAAGATAATGAAAAAGATAATGACTGCCACCAGCACACCCATCCAGCCGCTCAATGAGCTTGTATTGGCCCTGTCCCCACGTTTTTTTATTTTATGCGGCAGCAAACGGAAGTTGGCTCATTTGGCGGCGTCTGGTGTCGCATCTTATTCGAAGCCAAGTGTGAGGCCCCGAGATCAGCCATGGCTGGTGTGCATGACTAAGATACAAGAAGCGTGGTCATGAGAAGCATGTCATATCATGTGACGTCCAACACCATGTGGTGTCACCAAACCGGAAGGGACGGCCAAAGTGCGATCACAAACCGAAAGTGAGAACAAACTCCTTGACGTGCTGATATCAAGCTTCGCTACCGTCTCAGTTTTAAACGAGAGAAAAAGATTTCGACGCCGCGCCTCAGCTTAAAAAAAGAAAAAACAGTATTTCGTTTCCTGTTTCCATGTATGTCATCTGGGGTAAACAAGGGCCTAGTCGCGCGTGAAACACGCCCTGTTTTCTGTCAGGTTTTCTAACTACTCTGGAAATGAACCTGCCAGAGGGCCTCCTTCTGGAACGACAGTTTATGCTGCGAACGCAGTGATAAACGCACACAAACAACAGATAGGCTACACGGCGCGGTCTTCCGGTGAGCAACCCCTGACACCCTCACACTCTCATGTTACGCGCACATGTATGGCACGCTTTCGGCCCTCTTCGTGGTTTTTAAGGGAAAGCTTCACTACGCTATAGGTTTTCAAGAGGGCAGCGTCAGTGCAGTTTATCCTTGAACTACCCTGATTGGTTGAGCGAGGTCATGTGATCTACTGACGTCATCACAGTCTGCCCGCCGTGGCAGGTGGCAACTGCCCCATCGGACTGTAGACAACCTCCATATACCGTGGCAGGTAGAGATTAAATGGATGATTGGCCGAGAGACCGCGTGACCTTTTAACTTCATCTGCTGATTCAGCCACGTGATCTCGAAGCGTCCCGTCTAACCAGCGACGCTTCAACTTCGGCACTGGGCGTGAAGATGGTTTCAAGCGAGACGGAGTGCCCGAAGACTAACTTTGTGATCAGACTCAGCGAGTCTGACTAGACTACGCGTGCATTTCATCGATGCTTTAACAGATAATCCGTTCGGCAGTGAGTTAGCCTCACTAGGGCAGTGAGTTAGCCTCACCACTGGGTTAGCCTCACCAGGGCTAACCAAAGTTTAAACCACAGCTAATTTTTTAGCGGCGCTGATAAAGATGAAGTTGGCGCAACCTGCCTCGCGCAGAAGAGAACTCTTTCGGCAACCGGCCTGACCAGCGACGGTAACAGTCCACTCCGCCAGCTCGCCAGCTGCGGCTACCGGGACATCAAATAAATGTGGACCTCCCTCCACAGACCTGCCAGTACTTTAAGATATTTTGCACTTTCCGTCGAAGTGTTCTTAAACCACCTAATCAGAAACTCAAGCCTCGAGGTTACTGACAATTTCGTCGCCCCGGTGAAGAACCATATTATATAGAGGGCGCCTCATCTAACGGTAGCTGATGATTTTAAAAAATACGGGCCACCCTACGCCAGCGCAAACAACCGAGATCTGTTGGAAATTGCTTCATGTGCTCCTCACTACTATTTTCATCTTTCCGGGGAAGACAATTTATTATTGGGAACAATTTTAATGTGAGCTGTTGGCTTCGAGAACCAAATGACAATAGGGCAGTTGAAGGATGATTGAAAACCATTCCAGTGTATTTTTTTTTTTACTTTGAGACAAATTTTACATAGCTTTACATAGAAGTTTACATAGCTTTACATAGCTTTTCCCGGCATCAAGACGCACTCTCAAAGAAGTAAATCTGTTTATTTTATCAGCGCCCGGTTCCTTACAAGCTAGGACATTTCCTATAGCGGCCAGATCGGCACATGTGGGTCGACCGTCACACGTCAACCTAACCGTACCTGACATGGAATGAAGCAAGCAGAGAATGACAAGAGCCGCTGAAACCGACGAAAGCACGGGGTAATGATCCTTTCCTAGTATTTTAGTACAAAAATAGACAGCCGCCATCGTAGATCAGTTGGTAGCAGGTCACGCGCAACGCGGAGGTCATGGAATTCGTTCTCAAATGGTGGCACGAGTTTGCTTGTTTTTTTTCTACTTTCGAATTTTCCATATGTCCAAACCACAAATTAAAAAAAAAGCATTCCCCTCCGCTTTCCTTCGCTTCAGCGACTGTTGGCCTCGTTCATGATCGTAGTGATGAGGCCCTCATTGACCTCTCCTTGTGTGCTAGATAGCTTTACGTAGGCCTCGGTTCCGGAGGTCCTGATGCAAGAGGTAACATAAGAGGGTTCTCGCACACCTGCCTCCCAGTTGTTGGATTGCGTTCCGCGTGGCGCTTGCTGTTTAGAGGACGTTCTTACGTCCGCCGCAATGGTTTGATCTAGTGGCGGAGAACACTATGAAGGGTCGGTGGATTTGAATGGTAATAACCTCCAAAGTTGAAGAGTGGACATCCGCCGTAGTTGTTTAATTGGAAGAGCACCGCGCGCGACAGTCGGAGTTTATGGGTTCGGATCCCACCGGCAGCATATGGCTGTTTATTCTTCTACATTGAAATACATCGTCTTTCAAGTATCACATTGGTCAACTGCACAAATTAAAAAAGAGCTAAACGTTCTCCTACGTTTTCCTACGCTTTACAGACTACTGGCCTCCATCTGTATGTGGTTACGAGCCTGCTTGTATTCTAAATCATCAATCGAGATCTGCTCCACATAATCAACCCAGAATTTGAAGGACCACGAAAAGAAACAGCTAATATCTGCAAATATTGCGTATTTCAGAATTTTTATGCAACTAGAGAAACAATTCACGTTCCCAACTTACTGCCTTCAAAAGAACACGCACTTTATATGATATATCACTACTTTCTCAAGAACAATTTACCTCCACTACCAACACCAAAGTTTTGTCTCAAGCAGTGCTTCTGACATAAAACACCTTAGTTCTGACTTAGTTTGATGAGAAGTTGGTGCGTTAGGTACTCGAAATCCACACACCCATGCAGTTTTTGTTCATTCCGTCAGCGTTTTTTTTTCTTTTTGATGCCGGTAAAAACGACTAGGTAAAGCACATGTAACTGCGATCTTAAACCGGGTGGTCCTTGAGGTGATCAATGACCTCCCTATTGACTCTGTGTTCCTGAACCCAATGGTTCGGGAGCTGTCTGATTTGTTGTATAGGATTAAGTTGGAAGAATATCACAAAACTGCCTAGCGCCGTCCGGACTCGCTAGAACCAGTTACTCTGGGGACGTTGCCGTATGACACTATGGTCTCCCTAAAACCTTGGTTTCTTTTAGTTGCGACAGTGTATTTTTGCTTAATGTGTGTCCGTAGGTACTTGATATCTTTCATTAATTTCACGACTCACTCTTATGGCAAAACAAGAGGAAAGGACCATCCGGTTTTATGTCGCAAAATTTTGAAAAATAAAGTTTTCGGCAGAGGTCAAAGGGGGACTTGGAGTTTAAAAATGCACTCACAATTGAATGTTCCTTCTCCGCAACAAAAGAAGATGGAGAGAAGAAGGGTCGCTCTCGGTGTACCCATTGCACTAGGAAATCTTGGACAGCCTGGCAATTGAAAAAATGAGAATCTCCAGATAAAATTCTTTGCTCCGCCTGTTCAAAGCTGCATGAACTCATATTGCTCTTAACTACAGATGATATCCATATGGGTCTCTATTGTTTTCAAAGGCCAGATGATCAACGACCTTTCAAACACTCTAAAGCATTCTTGGACAGTGTACGCTACATCTGGAAACTTTTCAAGAGATTACAGCAATTATTTTTGACGAGACCCCTTACTCTACATTTTTCTAAATGCACTCTGCGTTTCTGAAGAAATGCCACCGTTTGAAACTGTCTCGCTGCACTCTTATTAGACGGCTTGTGTTTAAGTGTATGCTACCTGCTAACAGACAAAGCAGTTCAACAAAATGAAAGCCTCAGCCATGACGCACCTCGGACAACTTTTTTCATTTCCAAAAATTTTCTTGCGGACCTCAAGTGGACGAGTAAACTTATTAAATTATTTTGCAAACTTTCTTTTCAATCCCTGCACAGCACACAGGAATAATATAAACTATTACCTATACGTCAATAACATTAATTCATCCATGGCATTTGCTGCTTCTCGTCAACGAATAAGATATTCCGGAACTTCTCAGGCATGTTTTGTGCCTGTTTCCCGGTATGAAATACGCGGTCTTGCGCCGTACTATTTGCAATTTTCTCTAGCAAGCTCTGCTCTGAAGTTCCTAGGAACAATGTTTCATGTTTTGTGCCTGTTTCCCGGTATGAAATACGCGGTCTTGCGCCGTACTATTTGCAATTTTCTCTAGCAAGCTCTGCTCTGAAGTTCCTAGGAACAATGTTTCAGGCGTTGTCACCGCAGCAGTAACTGCTGCGAAATAGCAGAAAAGCTAGTCAAACAATCGACCCATCTGACTGTACCTGTAATAACATTTATCTTGCGTATCCGAAAGAAAATCTCAGATATTCTTACCTGGGGCGTTTCCCGATTAGGCTGTTTTTAAATAATAAAGATATAGTCACACAGTTTTTTAGAGCATACGTATAAACACAGAACATTGTTTAAAAATGTTCTGCCTCATATATATGTGGAGCTCAATGCGCAAACATGTATATTTGCATTAAATCACTATAAACCTGCAGAACAAACGACACGGACTAAAATATGGCTGTGTGCTAAAACTGAGCATCTCAGCCAGGCCGGTGAAGTGCGGCTCATACTGCAAAATCCAAACAGAGACACTTACCTTCAAAATGTGAAATCTTATTGAATGCATCTACAAGAATAGCTAAACAAACCTATAAATCCGCTTAAGGCAATATTTGCATTGGCTTGATGCCCTTCGCAGCAGCCTTATAAAGGCGCGGAAACCAACCTCTATGTCTGTTCTACGCCTTTGTTGCACCCTCTCCTCCTTCTAAATGCTACTCCTTCAGCTGTTTTATGCCGTCAAAGTGCATATAAGATCTCTCACTGATCTCCTTAAGCAAGAAGAATGGAGAGCGTTTTCCCACTCACGTAGTTATAAAACATTATCAAAAAAATATCGCTACCACTGACAATTGCCTGAGCACCTGGAGCTTAACGCGCACAACACTGTGCTCAGCACAAGTGTGGCCTCCACCGGTAGACATAAGAAAGGAAAAGCCAGTGATAAACAAAAACACCAACGTCTCCAAAATTCGCTAATTGCTGCAATGAAGAAATCGTCAGGTGCCTTAATATTAATTGGTTTTGGATTTGGGAGAAAGAAAATGGCGCACTATCTGTATCATATATCGTTGGACACCTGAAACGCGCCGTAAGGGAAGGGATAAAGGAGGGAGTGAAAGAAGAAAGGAAGGAAGAGGTGCCGTAGTGGAGGGCTCCGGAATAATTTCTTCCACCTGAGGATCTTTAACGTGCACTGCCATCGCACAGCACACGGGCGCCTTTGCGTTTTGCCTCCATCGGAACGCGGCCGCCGCGGTCGGGTTCGAACCCGGGAATTCCGTATCAGTAGCCGAGCGCGCTAACCACTGAGCCACTGCGGCGGGTGTCGTCAGGTGCCTTTGGGTGCTAATATATTAAGTGAAAAAGCTAAATTGTTAACTTTAAAATTGGCCGTAAGTAAAAGCTTTGATTCGCACATTTAATTTCCGCTAATTCCCAAAAGGTCATGTACCGTGGGCAGTCTTACTCATCAGGAATGTTGAGGCGCAAAAAAAAGGCATAATTTTTGAACGGTGACTGCCTTGGCATTCAAGCCTTCAAATCTGTGTTATGCAAATTAGAGAACGTAGCCTCAACATGAGCGAAGCTTTGGCTGTTTTAGCGCACTCATAATTCGATTCTGCATAACTTACGAACAAGAACTATAACTTAGGTTCAACTTTTTGAACTTAATTTGATACCGCAGCTTGGTCGCAGCTGCTGCAAGTCGCGGTTAAAAAGTGCTTGTTCGTAGAGGGCCTTTTCCACTAACACACGTGTGTCTGGTGGGTTAGTGATGTTTGCGGGCCAGCTAGGATTACATCTCTTGCAGCCACAAAAGCAAATTTGTCAATTACTGAAATGACAGATTTCACTACAGTGCTTGCTGGGATCGCTTCCATATGCGTAGTCATACTATCGTGATGTCCTCCAACAGACTACGGTCATAAAATAGGCCACTTAGACATCAAAGTGGGCTCATTTTGGTCTTGGACATAAAACAGGCACCCTAGAAACGAGATAGAGCCGTTGAGAGTATTTTGGCCTGCCGTTATTATATTCTCACGCGCCTTCGTAGACGGAAGAAGATCACCGATTGGACGAATCGGTCAAGGTAAAAGAGTAGGAAGTGCAGAAGGAAGCTCGTAGGCTTCGTCGCTGTCCTGCTTCGATCGATCCCTCTCTAAGTAAATAAATCCCCGTGCGTGCCAAGCACGTAACAGTTTTGGTGAGATGTGCCGCTTATCGACCATCTATCCAAGGAGCCGTAGACTCGTTGGCTTACAACCAATGCCATCGGACATGACTGGAGACGACAATGCCGAGCAACGAGGACCATCCACCAACTGCACAAATTATCGACAGACCCGGACATTCTTTGGAAAACCTAAGGAGGACGTTGACGAGTGGCTGAAACACTACCAAAGGGTGAGCAAATATAATCGCTGGAACGCTGCTACTAAACTGGCTAAACTAGCTCATGATTGTCAAACCAGCCGAAGGCTGGTTTGACAATCATGAGGATTTACTAAGTACATGGGCTACCTTTACAAGCGAGATCAAGAAAAATTTTGGGGACGAATCAGCCAAGAAGAAGCGTGTGGAACAGACATTGCTTCATCGGGCGCAAGAACCCGGAGAAACTTGCACTGCATTCATCGAAGCTATCTTAAAGCTGTGCAAACTAGTGAATTCCAGTATTCTTGACGACAAAGCCGGCCACCTCCTAAAATAAATTGCGGAAGACGTTTATAACTTCCTGATTAGCAAAGAGAGCCTGAGCAGCACCGCCGACGTTATAAAACATTGTAGAATATTTGAAGCTCCAAGCTGCGTCGAATATCTTCTAAATTCCGAAGACTGGCCAATGTCACCTCTGTAGCCAGTGTTGAATCCTGTACTCTACATTGTATGGCTGATATGATAGGAGAGATTGTGCGCGAGGAATTGTCCAGATCCAGGGACACCTTCTGCAGTGCAGAATATCTGCGGCATAGTTGTGCACCGCAGGCAGATGTCGCCGCCCTTTCCACTCCGTGGGCCCAACCTAGCGGCGCTTCGCATATGGACGCAACTATGCCCAACGTTATGCCCACCAGCCGACGGGAAGGAGGCCCGCCTAGTCTGAAAACGTGGTTCCTCAACAGCGAGAGCCTGGCTACAACCAACGTCTCGACATTGTTCGCCAGGACTCTTATGGCGATCGCTGGCACTCTCAACCTTTGTGTTACCGGTGTGGCATTGCACGGCATCGTTAGATATTGCCGCCGCACTTTCCTGACTGCTCAAGACTACCGACCTCTGGCGAATATTCACGGACAACTGCTCACCGAACAGCTGCGATCCCCGGCTATGTCCGCTTAGGACACGTACCATTCGACACATTTGTGGAGTTGATCACCTGCATCTGACCCCAGTGTAACGCCGCCACCTCAGCGCCAACGGCGGTCACCTTCCCCTCGGCGCCGTGCTTCCCCTCCACCTCCGGGAAACTAGGAGGCGCGGCCGATGGAGGTGAGGCCGCAGGCGAGTCGATAACGTCCATACCTCTAACCGTTTTCATGTTGAAGAACAAATTAGAAATGTTTATTGATGGTGTGAAAACGATGCCTCTTGTAGACACTGGCACTGCAGCATCCGTTATGAGTTTGAGGTTTAAGAGCCGTTTAGGAAGGAAAGTAATGTTTCCTGATCACCATGCAGCGTTATTTCGTGGTGTCGGTGGTGAACCTTTGGTCCCACTTGGTGTGTGTGTTTCGGATGTTGTTATTGGTGGCCTAACGTTTCGAATAGAATTCACAGTGCTACCTCGGTCGATGCATCATGTGAATCTTGGGATTGATTTTCTGCAAGAGTGTGGTGCAACTTTATACTGTCGTATGGGAAAGATTGCTTGAACCGTTCATTGCTTTCGGCTCTTGTGGTTGACTCGACATCAATTTTGGAGCGTTTTCAGTGAAAGAAGACACTACTGTATAAGCTTTATCTGCAGCATTCGTGCGGGTTTTCTCTATTCGCAATCAGTGCGAATCTTTAGAAGCTGTACTAGAACATACACACTCTCCTGCTCTAACAAGAGCATCCTTGTGCCTCGTTGCATCGTTCCCATGGTCAGAGGCAGCACCGAGCTGTGGTTAGTCAGCCACTCTGAAGAGCCAGCTGTGTTGCCTCGGAGCCTAAAACTCGCCTGTTGCGAAAAAGGCGTGTGAGGTTCCGTCGCGGCCCTAACCAGGGCTGTCATTCAGCAGCCAGTGCAACGAGATATGGAGATCCAAGTTAAGGCTATGATTAATCACTATCTTTCTACAGCTGACCGTCGCATTCTAGCGGAACTACTTCTGAAGCACGTGATCGTGTTCTACTACGCCAAGGATGACTCAAGACCGCTGCCTACCAGTCGTATTCACCACAGGATCAACGCCGGGTCCACACCTCCGATACGCCAGAAGCCCTATCTTGCCTCAGCCTCTGAACGTGAGTTAATAGATGACCAAGTTCAAAACATGCAAAAACGCGGCATTATGCGAGAATCTTCTAGTCCTTGGGCAGCTCCGGTTATCGTTGTTAGGAAAAATGATGGCACATGGAGGTTTTGCGTTGACTACCGTCGCTTAAATACAGCCACGAAGAAAGGCGTCAACCCGCTTCCACGTATAGATGACGCAATTTTCTATCTGCACTCAGCTTCATACTTTTCTTCTGTTGATTTGAGATCAGGCTACAAGCAAATCCCCATGCACAATGCAGATAAAGAAAAAACGGCATTCATAACACCAGACGACCTTTATGAATTTAACGTAATGCCTTTTGGATTATGCAATGCGCCTGCAACATTCGAGTGGTTCATGGATACAATCCTGAGCGGACTAAAGTGGCAAATTTGTTTATGTTATTTGGACGACGTTGTAATTTTTGGCAAAACATTTAGTGAGCACAACAGCCGTCTGGATGTCGTGCTTGAATGCATGGAACGCGCTGGTCTTGTCCTGAATTCAAAAAAATCTCATTTTGGGAACCGTGAAACAATCGTTCTTGGCCACTTAGTTGATAAAGAAGGTGTTCGACCAGGTCTCAAGAAAAGCTGTCAAAGGTTTTATGGTGCCCCATTAAGTAAAAGAGCTGCAGAGTTTTCAGGGCTGTGCTCGTACTTTCGACGCTTTATACTAAGGTTTGCGGACATCGCTTCCCCATTCGCGTGTCTGCTGCATAAAGATCCACCATTCAATTGGACCAGCGAACGTGACGCAGCTTTCCGTCATCTGAAATTTCATTTGGCCTCGGTCCCCATCCTACGCCACTTCTGCCCATCAGCACCAATTGAAGTACACACTGATGCAAGTGGTATCGGTATCGGCGCATTACTTATGCAACGCCATGGCCACGATCAGCACGTGGCAACACATGCCAGCGGCTCGTTGAGTACACGCGAAAAGAATAACACGGTTACCGAGCAAGAATATCTCGCCGTTGTTTTCTTTGTACAGCGCTTCCGCTCCTATCTGCACGGGAATGCTTTCACCGTCGTGGCCGGCCACCACTCGCTTTGCTGGCTCGTGAGTCTTCGTGACCCCAGTGGACGGCTCGCTTGATTGGCTTTGCGCCTACAAGAATTTAATTTTATTGTGGTGCATAAAAGCGGCCGTAAACACTCAGATGCTGATTGTGTTTCGCGTTTGCCGCTTCAAACGACTGATGACGACGCCGACAACTTTGATGAATACTTGGCTTCACTTTCACAAACCTTCCCCGATCTTCGAGTTGTCCGAACTAGGCAACACAAAGACCAAACATTAACCTCATTGTTTGATGCCGCCAAAGATTCTGTAAAGAACACTTTTGCATTCGCGAGGGATTGCTTTAAAAGAATTTCTCTCCAGGGGTAACCAGCATGCTTCTGGTCGTGCCAGAAAGCCTACGCATCGCAGTTTTTTAAATGATGCACGACGACGCAATGTCTGGTCACTTGGGAGCGGCCCGAACACTCCACCGCAAACAACGATTTTACTGGCCTAAGATGCGTTCAACAATCCAGCGCTATGTAGCCATTTGTGTGCAATGCCAGCACTTTAAACTGCCGACATCAAGTCCACCAGGAAAACGGCGAAAACCACGACCGAAAGACCGCGTCCCCAGAGAAAAACAACCGGGTGTCGTCTACAAAAATCCCATGCTCAAAGTGCCCGGCTTCATACAAGAGCGAAACAAAAACCTCCACCAAAGAATAAGGCAACACAAAAATGACATCACGGCTGATGAATTCAGAATCCAACCCCATCGCGGACCACTGCGAGCGCGCCGACCACCGAGATAGCCTTCGAGGAGGTGAGCGTCTTAGCCGTGGAGCGAAACCTGTTCAAGAGACGACATGTGGAGTCATGGCACATCCGGCTCACAAAGGCGGTGATGAATAGGACTCCAGGAACGCTCCCCACCGCGTGCGTTAGTGGACTGCGCCACGTGCTAACAAAGGGAGAGCGAAGGCAGCACCCCGCTGCGGCTGGCACACTTAAGTCTCCACTGAACCGAGGACCGAGTCGGTCCCGAAACGTTGGGTAAAGTTAAAATATTGGTTGGCGGCAGTTTTCTCTCAAACATATTGTCGTGCGCAATTTTAATGCGTATGCTCCTAATGACAATTCTTTCTCCCAAAACCTTTTCACCTCACTACTATGTGGAGCAACATATGCAAACATGTTAAGGTTTGAAATTAACTATGATAAGCCAGTTAAACAGAAGAGATAGCGGGAAAGTTTTGCACTCTGTAATATGTCAGCACCACCGCAATGCCGAATAAGAGCGCGCGACATCCACTAAACAATAAAACGGGCGCTTACCTTGAACAAGTGAAAGGTGGTGGAGTGCGTCTACAAGAATAAGAGTCGAGTACCGATACAAACCTACAAGGCTGCTTCAGGTATTGTGCGGTTTGATCTCCTTCGCAACAGCTTTTTAAAGGTGCGCGAACAGCCCTCTCTCTCTCTGTTTCCTGCCTTTCTTGCAGCCTCTCTTTTCCAAACGCATCCCCCTAAGAAAATAGTGAAACCAAAAATATGGCTACGACTCACAATTGGCTCAGCATCGAAAGCGTTGCTCCCACAACATTGTATTAAGCCCGAGAGCGGCCTCCCCCACTAGAGAGAGAGCGGAAGCCACCACATAAAGACCAATGTCTAAAAAAAACCGGTTAATTGCTGCTATAAAAAAATTGTCAGCTGTGTTTGAGTAATACATTACTAGCACAAAAGCTGGCTTGCTGCCTTCAAGTCAGGCCGTAATGAAGGGCTTTCAACAATGCCACTTTTCTTTTGCGATAATTGGCAAGAGGTCATGTATCATCGGCAGTCATACACGTCATAAATGTCAGCGGAACAAAAAAAAAACGAATTATTCTTGCGCGGCGTGTGCTTTTTGCATTAAAACTACGAAACAACAGTGTTATCCAGCGTAGAGAACGTATCTTCAGCATTTGCAAAATTTTTGTTTGTTTTTTTCGGAGCTTATAATCACACTTGACGTAAGCTATGGACAAGAACTGCAACTTAATTTGAGAGCACACCTTCACTTAAGCCCCACCTTAAAGAAATGACGAGATAGCCTAGTGGGTTTATTGCCATATGTGCAGAAGGTCATTCTCGACTTAAAAGCCCCCGCGATGGATCAGTGGTTATGGAGTTCGGCTGCTGACACCAAACACGCGGGTTCGACCCCGGCTGCTACGGTCGCATTTCGATGGAGGCGAAATGCTAGAGGCCCATGTACTGCGCGATGTCAGAGCACGTTAAAGAACTCCAGGTTGTCGAAATTATTACTTAGACCTTAACTAAGAGGTCCCTCATAGCCTAAGTTGCCTGAGCACGTTGAACCCCGTAAAACCATTTTCTAGTTTACATTCATGCATACCTGGTAGACCTCATAGCACTCCTGGCGCAGTGGTGCAGCCTAAGCATGCAGAGTAAGCATGCAGCGCAGTGGTGCAGGCTCTTTCAAATGCCATTTTAAGGAAACAACTTGCATTTCTGGCTTTTCGATCCTGCATGTCGGCCATGCTAGCATTCGTCCAGAACCTCCACACACCTTTGATAAAAAAAAATGGAGCCAAATATTTATTTCGCTTCTCCTACAGCGCGAGATAATGGGTGTTTTCTTTGCAATAAAGGTCTTGAAACGTTTGCCAGCGGACAGAACTGACAGCTTAACATGGTACTAATAAACGAACCAAATAAACACGAACAGGGCTCGATGTGCCATTTCAAGATTTCAGAGTGATGCACCATTTTCTCTTGTACCTATGCACTACCCATGACAGGAGCGCATTGTAAGGAGATGTACTTCATAATTCTCCGCCATCTTCCGGTGTCGGTGACATATTTCTCGCATTAGAACGCGGACACGAAGAAACCAATCTGTGCAACAGGTTCATCATAGCTTACCGGCTATTGTTTCCTTATGTACAAATTGAGGCCTGTCTCGGAGACAGTAGGACAGCCGTTCGTTTATTAACTAGTAGCAGCAAAACATCTGCATGAAATTCGGGCACATGTTCTGCTTTTGTGACGCTCGTCGACCATTATCTGCGAGCATAATATATTTTGCTGGAGAAGCTCCTCGGGAGCGTTATAATCTAAAATTAAAATAAACTGCAGTGGTGAGCAACGAAATTAAATGACATCAACCGAATGAGCAAAACGACTAGGGCCAAAATTTTTGGTAACGTCGCTATTCGAAATAAAAGATGTTCTCCCGATGTCTTTTGCCAAAGCTGGAGCTAGCTTAGGGAATACGATATGCCTTACGTGAGAAAGCACTGCCACTTCAACCTGCCTCCAAGAATGGATTCTTTACCGATTTGACACTTGCTTATTTGCAAAGCGTAGCCAAAGCTGGACACGAGTAAATATAGTACAACAGTTTGGCCACAAAATTTCACATTACAAAAACGCTTCCAAAGCGTGACTTTTGAGCAAGCTTTGTGGCCTATAGTTACTACAAGTTGTGGAAGCACAGGAGGGAAACATTTACTTACCGAGATTCGAAGCTAATACTTTTTTACATTGGTCAGAAGGTGTGCGAGAATCAATAACAGGGCTACAGGCTCCAAAGCGTAAAGTAATAGCATTGTGTGCCAAAAAATTAATAATAATAATTGGTTTTTTTTCGGGAAAGGAAATGGCGCAGTATGTCTCATATATCGTTGGACACCTGAACCGCGCCGTTAGGGAAGGGACAAGGGAGGGAGTGAAAGAAGAAAGGAAGAAGGAAGTGCCGTAGTGGAGGGCTCCGAAATAATTTCGACCACCTGGGGATCTTTAACGTGCACTGACATCGCACAGCACACGGGCGCCTTAGCGTTTTTCCTCCATAAAAACGAAGCCGCCGCGGTCGGGTTCGAACCCGGGAACTCCGGATCAGTAGTCGAGCGCCCTAACCACTGAGCCACCGCGGCGGGTTGAAAAAAATAAATTTGGTTGTTGGGAAAGGAAACGGCGCAGTATCTGTCTCACCTATCTCGGCTGACACCAGAACCGCGCCGTAAGGGAAAGGATAAAGGAGGGAGTGAAAGAAGAAGAGAAGAAAGAGGTGCCGTAGTGGAGGGCTCCGGTATAACTTCGACCATCTGGGGATCTTTAACGTGCACTGACATCGCACAGCACACGGGCGGCTTTGCGTTTCGCCTTCATCGAAAAGCTGCCGCCGTATTCGGGTTCGAGCCCGGGTACTCCGGATCAGTAGCCCAGCGCCCTAACCACTGAGCCACCGTGGCTGGTCTTGTGTACCAAGTGAATAATTTGCTCCATCATTCTGCTTGCATTTTGATTAAAGTCTTGATGTTTACTGCAAAGAGTGGTGAATTGGTGGAACTGAAAGAACGAATTTCGGTTACCTCTGCTCTGGGGTCGAAAAATGTCTGGCAGTCATTAGCAGTTCAGCTACAAACTTATTCGAAAAAAAGAAACATTATGCTTTTTACACCCCGCCGCGGTGGCTCAGTGGTTAGGGCGCTCGACTACTGATCCGGAGTTCCCGGGTTCGAACCCGACCGCGGCGGCTGCGTTTTTATGGAGGAAAAACGCTAAGGCGCCCGTGTGCTGTGCGATGTCAGTGCACGTTAAAGATCCCCAGATAGTCGAAGTTATACCGGAGCCCTCCACTACGGCACCTCTTTCTTCTCTTCTTCTTTCACTCCCTCCTTTACCCTTCCCTTACGGCGCGGTTCAGGTGTCCAACGATATATGAGACAGATACTGCGCCATTTCCTTTCCCCCAAAACCAATTATTACTTATTATTATGCTTTTTACTGATATTTTTACTGTCTTATTCAATGCTGATATTGAGTTAGCTATAATTATGATGCCCCCTCTATACACGCCCATAACAGTTTCCAATCGGTGATTTTAGGCACGGCGAAACTGTGCTTGATAAAGTTCCCACTTGTCACTACCATCAGGAAGATAATGGGGATATTACTACTCGCGCAAACTTCTCCACGCTGGTTCCAAGTGCTTTGGTGCTAGCACGCCACTGGGCTGAACGTCGCTGCAAAAAGCGCGTTGCTAGCTGGGGTACAATGTACTGTTGCCTCTATATTACATATAACGTTATCTACTGGCATGTTTATAGATCATATCAATATATCGAACCGCTTCGCGATTCCCATCTAGTCCGATTTATCCAGGTTCGACTGCAACTAACTGTATTAGTTTCAAATGGTAGTAACATATCACATCAGTCACCAAGAAATCTTAAAATAACGAAAACAAATCGCACTCATGGGGTACAGCGCTCTGCACTATATATATCTAACCAACAGACGGTGTAGTGCGGTGCCGTTCAATAGCACTACGTAAAGGATATCTTCACTACAGCCGATTGAAGATGGCCACCTCCTTCGATGTGTGCACGAGTGAGAACGCAGCCACCGCGTTCGGGCTTGCTTTGCGATGTTAGCACACGTTAAACACACCAAGGTGGTGTAAAACGAGTACCCTCCCACCGCATTGGAAGAGGCCAAAGTCGTCTTCATACCCAAACTTGGCAAACCTCTGCTCACCTCTAACCTCAGACCCACCTCCCTCGCATCTCCTGTTGGAAAACTCATGGAGCATGTACTCCTGACAAGGCTTTGCCCATACCTAGACGGCAACAATCTCATGCCCACTAGCATGTTTGGATTTCGTCCTGGGCTTTCGACACAGGACGTTTTCCTACAGCTAAGACATCACATTCTCGACTCGCCATCCTCCGACACCAAAATTATTCTTGGGGTCGATCTCACTCAGGCCTTTGATAACGTTGCACACTCAGCTATCCACCAAAAGCTTACGACCCTGGGAGTCGGCACCAGGATCTACAACTACATCCGAGGCTTCCTCAGCCACCGTACTGCCACGCTTACTTTCGACGACCACCGCCTCCCAGGTGTCACGCTGGGAGCACGAGGTACACCCCAGGAAACCGTCCTCTCCCCTATTCTCTTCCTGATAGCACTCCTTCACCTACCTCGACAGCTAGCTCAAATCCCAAACATCCATTTCAGCCTCTGCGCCGACGACATCACTGTCTGGGCAAACCGCGGCAGCGATGCCGAAATAGAAGAACACCTACATCTGGCCCTAACCACCATCGACACATATGCATATATATTCCCCCTTTCAAAATCCGGGCTCTTTCTCTACCGGCCCAAACAACACCTTTCAGTCAATCCACCCATTTCCCTCACCCTAGGTGCCCTCCCCAATCCACTAGTAGACAATATCCGCGTGCTTGGGCTTGTTCTTTACTTCCATGGCGCGCACGGAGAAGTCATAAAGACACTCCAAACACACGGTCAACAGACCACCCGACTGATTCGCCGCATAGCGAACCGCCGGCCTGGCCTCCGCGAGCGACACACTACTCGCCTCACCCAGGCTTACGTCATAAACCGCACCCCATATGCCCTTCCATACCTACCCCTCAAACAGAAGGAGAGAGAGCGGGTAAATGCGCTTCTGCAAAGTTGCACGAAAACGGCTCTAAGTCTTTCCCCCAGCACGTCAAACGACCGACTCTTCAAACTCGGTGTCCACCACACATTTGAGGAACTCACAGAAGGTACCTTTATGGCACAAATATCCCATCTATCCAACTCAGAGGCTGGTCGCTCTTTATTGTCCCAATTAAACCTCAACACAATTACACACCCTGCCGAGGAGGTCCCCATTTCTCCTATCCCCCGCTCTAACGTCAACGTACCCCCGTCCCCAAGAACGTGCACCCTGAGCGGGACAGGGACCGCAGAGTAGCAAGGGCTCGGGCCCTCCACGAACAGTATGGCGATTAGCATGAGGGGGTCTACGTGGACGCCGCGGAGTACACGGCAGGCTCCCATATGGCCCTTGCGGTAGCCGACAATCAAGCAAAGCTTCTGACCTCCAGCTCAATCACAATTCTACCGCAGAAGCAGAAGAGGCAGCCATCGCGCTTGCTCTCATTTTTACATTTGCCACGAAAATAATCTCTGACTCTAAATCTGCCATTCTCACCTATGCCAATGGCTACATATCCCGCACTGCTTCTCGTTTACTACGCTTCTGGCAGCCCCGGCGCCCTATAACCCTCATCTGGACGCCAGCACATGCCGGCCTCCCTGGAAACGAGGAGGCTCATTCCTTAGCCCGAGGTCTCACACTCCGGGCGGGAGTCGAGCCCCTTCTACGGGCCGAGGAGCTCCTGCTCTCCTTCCGTGATATTCTCTCGTACTGCCGGGAACAACGAAGGGAGCACGCACCCCCAGCCCTATCCCTCACCATAGCGCAGGCCGCACACTGGCGACGACTACAATCTCGGACTGCTCCATACCCCATACTACTACATGCCCGATACCCAGAGTCTTACTCGGAGAGTCTTATGACCGAAACTTCTCAAGACTAACGCCGGCTCATCTCCAGCGCTCTGAGGAGGATTTCTCATGGGCACCCGCCCATAGTGGACTCAGAGGGAACGAGATCGCCAACGAGGTCGCCCGAGCACTCACACACCGGGCCCCAGCGCAGGCAGAATACTCCCTGTCCAAAAAGCGACACTTAATCACTTACAATGAAATTCTAGAACACTACAGAATGGGGAGGAGAACCCTGCCTCCCCCCCCCCCTATACATCTCTCACAAAGAAGGAAGAAGTAATCTGGCGAAAACTGCAGACGGGTACTTTTCCAAACCCGTATGTCCTACACCTATGCTGTTCTATGTCTATGTTCTATGTTCTATGTTCTATGTCGTATGCTGTTCACCGCATGTTTGCAGGAGGTATTTCGAGGCCTGAATTGGGAACAGTTGGGAATAAGAATAAATGGAGAATACCTAAATAATCTGAGATTTGCTGATGACATTGCCTTGCTGAGTCACTCAGGAAGTGAACTGCAAATCATGATCAACGAGTTAGACAGGCAGAGCAGATCGATGGGTCTAAAAATTAACATGCAGAAAACCAAGGTAATGTTCAACAGCCTAGCAAGGGAACAACAGTTCACAATTGGCAGCGAGGGCCTAGAAATTGTGCCGGAATACGTCTACTTAGGGCAGGTAGTGACAGCTGATCCGGATCATGAGAGGGAGATAACTAGAAGGATAAGAATGGGGTGGAGCGCATATGGCAAATTCTCGCAGATCATGAGTGGCAGTTTACCAATTTCCCTCAAGAGGGAAGTGTACAACAGCATAATCTTACCGGTACTCACCTACGGGGCAGAAACGTGGAGGCTAACGAAAAGAGTTCAGCTTAAGTTAAGGACAACGCAGCGAGCCATGGAAAGAAAAATGATAGGTGTAACGTTAAGAGATCGGAAGTGGGCAGAGTGGGTGAGGGAACAAACACGGGTTAATGACATCCTAGTCGAAATCAAGAGAAAGAAATGGGCTTGGGCAGGGCATGTAATGCGAAGGCAAGATAACCGCTGGTCTTTAAGGGTAACGGAGTGGGTTTCAAGAGAAAGTAAGCGTAGCAGGGGGCGGCAGAAGGTTAGATGGGCGGATGAGATTAAGAAGTTTGCAGGCAAAGGGTGGATGCAGCTGGCAAAGGATAGGGTTAATTGGAGAGACATGGGAGAGGCCTTTGCCCTGCAGTGGGTGTAGTAGGGATGATGATGATGATGATGATGATGATGATGATGATGATGATGATGATGATGATGATGATGATGATTATGTCCTACACAAATGGCATCCTGAGGTGCACTCTCCGATTTGCAAAAACTGTGAAGACATAGCGACCCTAAATCACATGATGTGGGCTTGCCCAGCGCTAAATGGTCGACATGGAAACAGAGAGTCATGGGAATCATCCCTCCATAGCCAGGAAGAACAAGTACAGCGACAAGTCATCGGTCATGCCCAGGCCGCTGCCGGAAGTCAACTGATTCCGGCTCACGTCTAAGTGGGAGGCAGACGGTGAAAGGGGAGCTGCGTCTCACCCATCACCCATACTCTCTGACGGGTGCAAATAAAGTGCTTTCTCTCTCTCTCTCCAAGGGCTATCCTTCGCTTTGTAGGGGTGCCTCCTCGCAGTGAGGGAGCATCCAAGTGCCATGTAGGGGGCTTCGCCCCCACCATTTACATCGTTGGCAATAGAAGTTTCCACCACCACCTCCACCACCACCTAGGTGGTCGAGATTATTCCAGAGGCCTCCATTAAGGCATGCCTTTCTTTCCTCTTTCACTCTCACCTTCCTCCCTTTCCTCACATATGTCGAAGTGTCCATCGATATGAGCGACAGTTACTGCGCCATTTCCTTTCCTGAAAATAACTTTATTTCTTCTTTTTATGTCCCTGCTACTTCTTATTTTTATTCTCTCTATCTTTTGTTACCCTAAGCGTCGGTACACGCCATGAGACCACGCGCGTCATGTTTACCGCGAGGTGGCAAGAAGTGTTGAATAAATCAATTAAGTTCTCCACCTACACTGCCTCAGCGTTCGACTTAAGAGCGTTGCCTACGGAAGCTTGATATGTATAGATCGGTTTACTCAACAAATGTGGAGAAGGCTAAATTCAGGCATCCGCGGATTTTTCCTTTCCGGAAACATCGCGTGAACGATTAATAACTGGACGCCCCACTCCAGTTGTAACCATCGCAGTGCTGTGCGCGTGTGTGATTTAATTCCTCTAAAATGAACTAATCACGCGCACAAACTGGACACATTTCTTATTGTGTAAATAGTTTGTACATATTACTTCTCCCCCTATTCTCTCTTCCTGTCCCCTCACCTCTTTCATTTCATTTCTCCATTCTGCCTGCTATCCTTTATTTCCGCTGCCCCAGCTCAGGTGCTTCAGTATCGATGGCAGATGCCGGGGCTAGCAAAAATCTTTTCCTTCCTTTTTACTATTATTTTTAATAAAACCACTACCACCGCCACATCGCTTCTAAGACACAAGCAGCGCCATCTACCACATGGATTTTGCACGCACTACTGTGGCGATTTACAGCCACCTTCGCAATATCCGGTATATCTACTCACCATATCAATTAATAAATTTTATAAACGTGTGCACCACAAGACGAGGAATAGTTTGACACCATCCAGAACCCCCTGCGACAAACGCTTCGGCCATAATGGCCGCCTGAAGGTACTCAGAAGGCGTGGTTTTGGGGCGGAAAGGTCGTCATGACGAATCCCACATATATCTTGGGCTTCATCTCAATTAGTGATTTCATCCTCAGGAATATGCCAAGTCATTTGACACCACTTCGGATAGTCTGCGTCATACAGGTGGCCGCAAATTTTATTCAAATGGTGGTCACGAGCGGTATGTGTGTGTGTGTGTGGGGGGGGTAGGCAACTTTGATGGCCTCTACACTGGCACATATATCGAAAGTGTAGGTATCTGATACAGTGTGGTCTTGTAACTTTTTTGCTCAATTTGGCATTCATTGCAGACAGGCGCGTCCTTGACAACAGTAAGTAGTAAGAGCTCACACTCTTAAAATTTAAGTTATGTCCCATCAAAGCCGTTGTGTTCATTGTTTCTCACCACTCAAGGAATCAGCTTATTTCAGATATTTTATACCATGTTAAGACAATGTCCGTAGTGAGAATTTCGCATTCGGAAACGCCGGGAATGATGCCTTGATGTTGATTGGATATAATCAGGCATGATGTTCTAAAAAGTTATAATCTTTCTTCTGTCTGTCTTCCCGTGCTGTTTAACAATCAATCCTTACCAACTTGCGCAAATCGTGGTCTTAATGTGTTGTTAAGATAGGACTCGCATACGTTTTTTTAAGATGCTTTAAGCATACTCAAAGTGCGTACATTGCAGCGTTGTGAATGTTTTTCAGCGCGCATATACTTCAGTGTTTAGCTGTTGCCTGAAATACTTCTTTCTCAAAGGTATAAACTTTTTGTGCTCTTGCAATTGTTTCTTTCAGGGATGCAATCTGTTTTCGAGCCGTTTAATGGATGCCGCAAGCTGAAAAGCATTTCGCAAGAAGCTGCACCCGCAGCTCTTATGTCAAAGCTACACAAAAATTGTGGTGTCGCCTATGGTGCAGACAATAAGCTAGTGTTTTGAAATCTTCAGTCCTTGATCGATCGCCAACGGACAAGTGACATTTGATAGCTGAGCTTGCAAAGAGCAAATAGAGAAGGAAACACGACCGTCACTTAGTAAATTACGCGTTGTAAGAGTGACTCATTTTGTAACGGCGTATTAATGTAAGGCTTACCAGACTAATCATCGTAATGATCTTTAAGTTTTGAAGCGCTTGTCGGCTCCCCGTCGCTGGCTGGTGTTGATGATCGGCGTTATTCTTTAGCCTGCTGTAAAGACCATTTCCGCGAAACTGAAGCAATATGCACTATTAGTCATTATATTGCCGCTAATCTTTGCAGTGTTTGTTTGTTCATTATTGAAAGCTGCCGCCACGCCGCTTTATCGCTTTGTTTGCGATGCAAGACGCGACCAGAATTATCTCAATTGATCGCATCCATTCAGAACTGATTCTACGTTGTTCCAGAATGTTCTAGTAACTTTTCACGCTTTATCTAGAAAGTTCCCTATCAGCTTTAAATTGAACACGGCCGACAGCGGCAGGCATTCTTTTCGACGACCGCCGAGCACGCTGTTGCTACGCCGCCGCCGACTGATTCAGTCCATTGTGGGCGCAAGTCAGCCCAAATAAAGAGTTTTGTTTAGACACCATTTTCGCAGCCTTCTGCTCTCCGGAGTGCAGTCGCCACTTCGTGACAATATGCGCCAATCTGTTCTGGTGCTTCACATAAAGGGTCATTTCTGAGGTCTGTTCTAGAGGCAGTTGTAACACTGTTCGTTAATTGTATTCCAACAAAACGTTTTTGGAAAAATTACCGTTGATTTTTTTTTCGACATTCGGTGACGCAGGATTTGCAAGCAAAATGTCTCCTGTCCGCAAGGAAGCCGCGCTCCTGGTTGCAGTCTGAAATTAAGGTAAGCTGGCTTCTTTCTACGGAAATGAACAAAGAACAAGCTTTGCGGTCCACACTTAACGAGGCAGGCAGGTATAAACTTTCATTGTCACAAATTTGAGAGGATGGGTCTTAATGCCCCGCTAGGCTAGGTGACATCCCTAGTCCGGGACATCATTGGTCTATGCTGCCATTCGTGCTCAATGGAACTAGGCTTTTTGGTCCTCCAGTCCAGCGCCGGTAAGCAGAGTCGCCTCCCAGCCCCCTCGGGTGGGACTGAGAGTACGAGAAATGTTTGTGTTATTTGGACATGCCCACACCTTGTGAAAGTTGTCAGAAACATCCCCACAGTGTTTCCATCGCCCGCCCACTTTCGGTTCAAAATATTTTTTTTTAATTCCTGGGCATAACAGCGCGCACACGCCTTAGAGTTCGTTCATCGGCCTTTCCCAGACGCCGAGCCGGGGGGCGGATACCGGCGACCGCTGTCGCGATAGCAATCCTGAATTTCTCCGGCGGTCAGAAGAGGCAGTTTACTCTCTGTACTCAAATGACTGGGTGGAGGCTCCCAGAAAGATAGCGCAAGGGCCGTTGCGTCGGCAACTTTATTTCCTCAGAGTCCCTGATGGCCAGGTAACCAAATTATTCGTTTTGCTGCGGGATTCAAATCCCAGACACAGTGTCTCAGCTGTCGACTAGCAGAGGGAGAGATCTCACCCACCAGGTAACCTGCACAGGCCCGGTGAGAGAGTGTGAGGCTAATTTTCTTGTTTGGTTCAGCTGTGGCAAGCGCAATGGCTGCGTCATCTGCATGTGCCACATTAGGAACTCGAAACCAGAGTCCGTCAACCTGCTTTTTCTGGTGTAGGACTTCTGCCCTGTAGAACCACCTGGAAGAAGGGCCAGCTACATAAACATAGAAGACCCGTGTTGTTTATCGAGCGCCCGAGCGTGCGCCGAACGTTTTCTTTCGTGTATGGTTATTTTAACCGTATTTCGCGGTAGCGGAGGAACCCGGAGCTTGGTGCGCCAGAGATCCGGGATCCTCGCCGTTATCGTGGGTGAAACTTAACCATTCCACACATTGCATTATATATGCTCTGCAGTGAATGTCAGTATAGTAGTTATTCCCGTCTGGAACGCGTTTAAGAATTGCGAGAAGTTTCAAGCGCGCATGGCCATTGATGTCTGCAACTGTCACTTACCCAACTGTGGTGTAACTATATAAATACGCGCTCTGCGTCCAGATAAAATGGCATAGCTGTTCCCATGTGGCTTTCTCTGTGGCCATATCTCAGCAAGAACACAGTAGCAGAGTTTAAGAACGGGAGTGTTCCTTGCGATTTCGTTTTCGCAAAGAAACACCCAGGAGCTTTGTTTTCCTGGAAATTCTAGACTAGCTTTGATGCTCCATTCCAATGACAGCTCGAGAGCTGCATAACACGCTTTTTTGGTAACTAGGCCTTGTACCGAGTTGGATCAAAAGTTGCAGATCTGATGCCACAGGGAGTACACATTGCCGTTCTAAATGGGCTTTTTTTGGCGCTCGTTCTCTCCAATTCTATAAACCTACTCATCACCTACTACAAAAACAAAATCTGAATGGATAATACATCGCTCGTAATGCTAAAAGCCTGAGCTAGATGCCAAGTGGTAATGATTACATAGAGAAAAAATTCACAGAACGGTTACTGCTACTTAACGCGAGATACAGCGATAGCTGGTGTAGTGTTCAAGTGATGCACCCCTGCACTGGCAGGTGGCTGTTATGCGACCCGGGCTGACCGTGACATAAGGTGGGTGCGTAAATGACCGGTGGGTCCGTTAATGACACTGCGCGTAGGCGTTGCCGTGGGCGCAGCCGGCGGGTGCGTTACCCACCGGTTACGCCCATGGCAACGACGACGCCGACGCGCAAGCCAGGGACGGGCGCCTAAGAGCTATCTCTGTAAAAATTGCCTGTGTATCAATCCGGATGAACCTAGTAAGACGAGCGAAAACTCTGTTAAGCATGGTTATCCAATCTGACACCTTTCCATATCCTGAAGATCATCACGTTCCTCTTGGCGGCGACGGTACATCGTCGAAGCACTAGTTCCGGCACGTTGCTCCTCCATGGCTTTATGTGAAGCTGTAAGCACACGTCACACGCTTTTATAGAGTAGAGCTTTCGCAATAAGTTGCAGCCGGCACTCAGCCGCTGCTTCGCCCACTCCTTACTCACTGTCGGATTACTTACTCGTCACTCTGGCCTGCACGGACACGAAATGAATAAGAAACAGGAAGCGTGCCTTTCGCCGAGATATTTCGGTCTATTTTTTTTTCGGTGGGGGGGGGGGGGGGGGGGGAGGGGGTGATTAGTAGGCGGTTGCCCGCATTAAGCCGGTTCTATTGCTGAAGCACGCCATCTGATCGTTGCTCTCTTCTGTTGATTTCGGGCTCTTAAAGTAAACAAGGAATTCGGCTGAATATCACTCTCGTCAATACAACATGGCCGTGACGATTTTTCATGGGGGTTTCTTTCATGGATTTCTGCACTTTCATAGGCATGGGAGTTCACTTTCAGCCATATCACCTTTCAGCAATGAACCTAGGACATTAGGTCATTGCTACCTTTCCTATCGCTGATTCGCCTTCTTCCTCAAACTTTTCTTCAAAACTTTTTTTCCGAAATTAAGGCTGTCTTCGACATTACCAAATGAACTCTCGTTGGGTGCTACTCAGCTGGAGTAAAGCATCGCGAGCGTCGCACCACGTTTCTTAAGTTCATTACTGCCTCTGGAAAGGTTCCCTGCTAGAGGCGCCGACCACGTTGTCGTTCTTACTTTTCTCAGCTCATATTTTTTTCCTTATTCTAGGTGCAGTTTATGGTCCCGGTGAACATACGTTAGTCTATTTGACATATAGAATGAGGGCCCATCTTCTGCTTTGAATATTTAAGGTCCTCACTCTCCTACTCGTCCCAGTTAGTCAGAAGGCCAATGTCGCCAGAGAATTGTTGCTTACCCATGTGCTCTCGATTAATCTTATCTGCAGCTCTTCCTAAACTACCCTATGAATTCGTGTCCATCTGCGGTAACGCCTTCCTGATTCTTCCTCATTGATAATTTATCCCATTTCTTCGGGATGACTGTCGCTGTGTAAGGGGTACATATATTTTCCAGCACCTTTACAAATTCTTCTTTACCACCATCTTGACGCGGCGTCCAAATAAATGTATAACATTTATATGTTTTATCAATGTCGTCCTGTCTTCTTCAATAATAATAATAATATTTGGTTTTGGGGGAAAGGAAATGGCGCACTATCTGTCTCATATATCGTTGGACACCTGAACCGCGCCGTAAGGGAAGGAATAAAGGAGGAAGTGAAAGAAGAAAGGAAGAAAGAGGTTCCGTAGTGGAGGGCTCCGGAATAATTTCGACCACCTGGTGATCTTTAACGTGCACCGACATCGCACAGCACACGGGCGCCTTAGCGTTTTTCCTCCATAAAAACGCATCCTCTTCAACAAACTTTGCTTTCACACTCAACTACTAATGCAGCTTTGTTTTTCACTCATAACAAGTGTGCAGCAATGAAGTTTTAGTCAACCGCTTCAGCATATCAGCGCCTTTTTTCTTCAGTGATGCGAAAGGTTCCAAACTATTGCTTGTAAGCACTTATTTCGCTTCAAGAAAAAGTGCAAGTACTCATGCCGCTAAATTTCACAAATCTGGAGGGTGTTCAGGTGTAGTAGAACGGCTCTCGGCTAAAAGCCGTTTTACAGAAAGCACACTGTGTTCGCAGGCGCAGTCCTGATGCAAAATTATATCGTTTTTGCACAACGGTCGCCCTGCCCTTTCTTTCTAACTTGCTGTCAGCTTTCTGAAAACTTCCTCAAAATACTGCTACTTCAATTCCGCAACTTGTGGCAGCCGTTCCTCTAGTTCCACTTCCCGGAATCAGTGAGCATTGCTTTAAATTAGGACTTTGTTCTGTCATGACTTTTTTGTTCTTGCACTGCTGCTCCTCTCCAGGCTCATACTGAAGGATCCAGGCACCGTCACAAGTTCAAATTTTTTAACAGTTTTGGGTAATGTTGTACAATATGTCCCCCCAGACTTCTTTCCGGCACTCACCCTACCCCTAGGTTAGAAACCTGCGGACGATCTTGGTACATATACTGTGAGACTGTGGACCAAGCGAGCTCTTTATTCCCGCTGGCAAATATGGCGGCCACTCCTCAAAAGACGAAGATAGGGATATCATAGGGACGAAGATAGATAGGGACGAAGGCGTAGAAGGAATTGAAGGGTGGGCGAGTGGTGCAGCTTTACCTCCGGAAACTGCACAATTTAGTTTTCCGTATTGCAACCAGGTACCTGAGAGGCTGGACGTAGAGGCGATGAAGAGCGCCGGAACGGTGACGGGGAGCGGCGGCGCGACGAGCGGACAATCGGCGAGCGGTCGGGAGAGGTCGATGGAGAGAAGAAGCGGGGAGGACCGTTGGGGTGAAACGTTGGCCGATAAGGAAACGATGAGTATGTGTCGTCGTGATTAGGAGTATTGGAGGCAAAAGTAGGGCGGTAACCACACAATGAGTAGCTTTCGGCGTTGCGAACGGTACCAAACTGGTTACGCTCGTCGCGCTGACGCCGACGACAAACGCGGGCAACATGTCCACGAATTCCGCAGTAGTAGCAGATAGGGCGAGGCGAAGGCGGCCGCCAAACCGCTGGGTACATTTCGGGCCACTGGGATAAGGAGGCGACAGTCGGCTGTACGGGCGGCGAATGTGAGGCATAGACGGGAGGAGCAGGAGACGCAGCGACCTGGGCATACGTGGGCGCACAAAGAGGCACAGATGGTTCGGACCCCGCGGGACGAGTGACGGAAGCGAGCTCGTCCTTGATTAGATCACGCAATGGCGAGGTCGGAGGCCGGTGCTAATGGGAATCCAGCGGCGGTAAGGTGGAGCCGTGCAGCTCCTCGCGGATGATGGAGCGGATGAGAGAGCGCAAGTCCACATCAGTTGAAAGGCGGGGGTCCCAGGCGCCTTGCAAGCGGAGGGATTGAAGATCGTCAAGACGGTGACATGTGGTGCGGATATCGTTGACTGAGGTAGGGTTTTGGCCAGCCAGCGTGGTAAAAGCAAAGGAGCCGATGCCTTTAAGAATGTGACGGACCCGATCGTACTCGGACATGGCACTGTTGACACGTCGACACTGGCTCAAGACATCTTCAATGTAAGACGTGTAAGATTCGCCGGGCAGCTGGGCACGCGCATCTAACTTTTGTTTGTAGATGGCCGGGCTGGCACCAACAGTGCCAAAAATTTACCGAAGCTGCAATGTAAAGTGGGTCCAGTCCGGGATAATATCTTTATGGTTGACGAACCAAGTCTTAGCCACGGCGGTTAAATAGAATGGCACGTGGAGAAGTTTCATGGCAAAGTCCCAGCGATTGTAGGCACTGACCTGATTGTACTGATCGAGCCAGTCCTCGACGTCATCACCACGAAGACCCGCAAATGTAGGAGGCTCGCGCTGAAGGGTCGTGACGGTCCATGTCGGGTGTCCAGGTGACATAGGAGCAGCGGGGGCATTGGAGTCAGGGTTTCGGGCGGAGGGATCAGCAGGTAGGGGTAGCACACCTGCTGAGGCACCGGCAAGGCCTGCGGAAGCGTCACGGCGTTGTTGGTCGACGGTTTCCATCTTCGAAGATGGTCCGACCAGGTGACGACCGGAACGGAGCTGCAGTGTGGCGACGGAGAGGACGCGGGATCTAGAGCAGCCTCCACCACTTGTGAGACTGTGGACCAAGCGAGCTCTTTATTCCCGCTGACAAATATGGCGGCCACTCCTCAAAAGCCGAAGATGCGAGATGATGATGAATATTCACAGATGAAGATGAGGGCCACGCACTCTGCTCACAATACTTTCTTCACGACGACATCTTCGACATAACATACACACACCGAATTTTTTTTTAGATCTTGAAGCTTTAGTTGAACTTTTAGCACTTTTTCTGGTTCCTGAAGCGCATAGGCACCCGGACACTTCACTGTCTTAAACGTTCTGACATCTTTCACAGAACCTTTTTCGCCGATTGAACCCAATCGCTATGACGTTGGAGTTTTTTTTTCAGAAATTTAGGAAGCATTTGAGAACAATCACTGCATTTTTTCGAATTTCACGGAAAGTTCTAGAAAAAACATGATGCTTAACTTCTAAACATCTCTACCAATAGGAAAGAGGTCACTAGGGCATCAAGTGGCAACTGGCAATCAATTCAAACGGTGAGGGCGCTGTTTTCTGTAATCCTGATTCTGTTTTTGTTCGGTGATACTTGGCTTATTGGGTTATTGGGGTTTAACGCCTCAAAGCGACTGAGGCTATGAGGGACGCCTTAGTGGAGGGCTCCAGAAATTTCTTTAACAAGCACTGGCGTCGCACAGTGCACGCGTGCCTCTATAATCCCCCCTCTCCCCCCGTATTTTGAGCGCCGAAGCCGCGATGGTACTAATCGGGTACTGAAGTATGAAGAACGGAAGCTCAGTGTTTCTTTCTATAATATAGAGGCCAAGTCGTAATCTCTATAACCTATCGTTGAGAACAAAGTATGTTCACAAATTACATTGACTGCACTTACTAAAAAACTGGCTAGGGTTCAACCCAGCTGAGCCTATTTTACAGAGCACAAGCTCAATTAAGCATGGTTAGACACGGTTTGCTGTCGTTTGTCGTTTCCTCACTCTATCCTTCGCCAGCGCACCCTGTTGACGTTCTCGATCTGAAGAATCATGAGGTTCATTCAGCCGTGTACAACACCCAGCCGAAAGGCTGGTTCCAGCGCGTGACTCGTCCAAGTCTATCTGCGATCGTCAAAAAACGCTTCGCGCTTTTTACTATCAGAAGAAGTCAGGTGTTTCAGCGCAACTGCGAGGTGGGCGTTGAATAGGATTGTTCAACGTAGTTGCAAACGTGACCTGACGCCACAGGCTCCGCACCTCGCAGATGCCCCGAAGCACGGCGAGTCACATGGCATGTCGTCACAGCCACACCCCCGCTCCGCCGCTTGAAGGTCATTTCTCGGAGTAACATAAATGATTTGGCAATTGGGGAAAGGAAATGGCGCAGTATCTGTCTCACATGTCTCGGCCCACACCTGAACCGCGCCGTAAGTGAAGAGAGGAAGGAGGGAGTGAAAGAAGAAAGAAAAAAAGAGGTGCCGTAGTGGAGGGCTTCTGAATAATTTCGACCACTTGGGGATCTTTAACGTGCACTGACATCACACAGTGCACGGGCGCCTTAGCGGTTCGCTTCCACAGAAACGCAGCCGCCGCGGTCGGGTTCTAACCCGGCCCCCGAAACACCGCAGCTTTCGCTCTCTAAACAGAGTCATCATCATCATCGTCAGCCTGACTACGCCCACTGCAGGGCAAAGACCTTCCCCATGTCTCTCTAATTAACCTTGTCCTTTGCAGCTGCGCCCACCGTATGCCTGCAAACTTCTTAACCCCTGCTACGCTTGCCTTCTCTTAGAACCCGCTAAGTTATCCTTAAGGACTAGCGGTTACCTTGCCATCGCATTGCATGCCTTGCAAAGGCCCATTTCTTCCTCTTGATTTCGACTACGCTGTCATTAACCAGCGTTTGTCCCCTCACCCACTCTGCCCGCTTCCTGTCTCTTAACGTTGCACCTATCACTTTGCGTGGTCCTTAACTTAACCTGAACCTTTTTCGTTAGCCTTCATGTTTCTGCCCCGTAGGTGAGTACCGGTAAGATACATGCTGTTGTACACTTTTCTCTTGAGGGATATTGGTAATGTGCCATTCATGACCTGACAGAACCTCCCAAATGCGCTCCATCCCATTCTACCCTTCTAGTTATTTCCCTCTCATGATCCGGATCAGCTGTCACTACCTACCTTAAGTAGACGAATTTCTTTACCACGTCCAGCACCTCATTGCCAATTGTGAACAGCTGTTCTCTTGCTAGACTGTTGAACATTACTTTGGTTTTCTGCATGTTAATTTTTAGACCCACCGTACTGCTCTGTTTGTCTAACTCATTGACCATAATTCGCATTTCATCTCCTGAGTGGCTCAGCAAGGCAATGTCGTCAACGAATGAGATATTATTTAGGTATTCTCCATTAAATCTTATCCCCAACTGTTCCCAATTCAGGCCTCGGAATATCTCCTGTAAACAGGCAGTGAATAGCATTGGCGAGATCGTGTCTCCCTGCCTAACATCCTTCCTTATAGAAATTATATTGCTGACATTATGGAGGACCATGGTCAGCAGTAGTTAAGCCGCTGCTAATTTTTTCTTCGTTATCGCATTTAGTGCAACCTCCTTAGATTCTTTTCTCGCCGTTTGTTCTGGATAAGACAACCGCTGTAAATATGGTGAAGAACAGGCCGAATGCGCGAGACTGAAAATATGCAGTGTAAGTGATAATGAAGGAACAATTTCGCCAAAACACAAGACCTAAATGGGAATTGTGAATGCCTATCACTAGCCTTAGAAAGTGAAAGAAAATTTCAATAAAATCTTATTTTTCAGTAGTAGGTTCAAATTCAGGGCGCTTAAATTCAGGCAGCGCTTTTGTACTGATTGCACGTAGTAAAACCAGATAGTCAGGAGCCGAGACACAGTGAAAGGAGACCCTTGTATCGAGATAGCGCAGAAATGCACTGTACAGCAAGACTGAGCTATACCATTTTAATGAAAACACCAAAACTAGTTTGGGAGGCGCTAAGCCTGGGCAGGCAGTCTATACTAGCTCGAGACCCCAGCGTGATAACGCACCTTCGTTTCGGTTCGTGGCATGTCTGTTATCTTCTTTTCTTCTCTTGTTCCTGGCAGAGGCGTAAGCGACGATGTCATTTGCGCAACTCTGGGCGCGACAGGGGCCGAGGTCCCTACGCGCTAGAGCGAAGAAACCTATTTTCGTACCTCTTGCGGCCTCACCTGCACCACCGGGGGACGTGTTTCAGGCGAAACATGCCCGTTTATCTGCCTCCCTAAATAACCTACTTTACTAGCACCTGACTGCCCGCTTGTTAGGACCGGTGGTATGTTCCAATCTAGATATCCTAATAACTTGTTTATTTTTTGGTCATTTCAGCTCTTTCACCCGCTGTGGCGGTTAGTGCTTGTAATATGTAATAACAAATTGCTGAACTCAAGCAGCTTCATATGTTTGTTTTGCATTGACACCAGACTTCATTTTAGTGTGAATATACAGAGTTAGAAGTTGGAAAGTTTACTCCATTTTGACTCTCCACGTGTATAAAATACTCGTTTTTGTGTATATGGTCATGGGGCCATTTTTCCAAGCGCCTGTTCAAACACAGAGTGGCGAAGGTTAAAGGCATAGCCTTCTTTCCCAAGCCATCCACACACGGAAACCAAGCACTAGGCCGACGCCATTGGTTTCCATGGCCTCAGAGTTGTAGTCATAGCAAAAACTTTTCTTAACACAGAGGAGTTCGGGCCAAGCAGGCCGCCGGGCCGCAGCACGGCCCCACTGCACTGAAACTTGCATGTCCCTATGGTCCATTGTGTCAGCCGCCCGGTCCGTGGCGGTCTTCTGCCAGACCGTGTCTTCCGAGCGTAGCAGGGTCTCCCGCTCCTCCCAGTTGTTAAGGTACTCCAGGTCGAGTGGGGGAGGATCCGCCGGGCACTGCAATAGAATGCGGGTGGGGGTGGCGATGGGGTGGTTGTAGAGGGTGCAAGAGGGGTTGGTGAGGGGTTGGTGAGGATTTGGTCGTAGCAGGACCTAATATAAGGGAATCGGAGGGTTCGCGTCTGGAAGAGGCGCCATAGCATTTGGTGGAAATCGCAAAGGGAGGTGTGGGGTGGAGGGTATAGCTCTATTTCAGCTTGGTACGCCTGAATCAGCTTACTGAACGTGTTCATGCGCTCTCGGGAGAACTCCGAAGTGGGGGCCACATGGGCCCGTTGTATTAGACCTACTGCCAAATTCACTCCACCCCATTTTTATTTTTGTAGTTATTTCACTTATTTCATACCACGTCTCGATGGAGGCGCAACGCAGAAAAGTGGTACGGGTTTAAAGTAGTTAAACCATGTTCACATGGGGAAACAGGGTACGCTTAACCTCCACCTTAACGGTTTTTTTTGTTTATTTCTCTTTTGGGCAACATACAGGTATTGCCCACGAGGCAAGACAAAAGGAGGTGCTAAACCTCCTGACTGGGTCTTGTCCTCGCTTGGGTACAGCAGCAGGAGCGGTATTGCATTACACAACAAAAAAAGGCTGTCCTTGCCATCACTTACACAACAGACGCATCATAAACAGTTCTTGTAAATATATACAGATAATAAAATAATAATACACACTAAATCATATACAAAAATGGTACAGAAATGCAATACATTAGGGTTGTTCGAACCGACATAATATTACATCAAACGGAACCAGAAGTAAGCATTTGGTCGTCTAGGACACAACGTTAAACAAAAAGAAAGACGAACAGATGCGTTTAAAACCCCTGGGCGTGGAACTATTTTTAGCTGCATCTATTACAAACGGATGAGAATTACACATCAACATGATTTGGTGCTCAATTGATTGTGTTCCGTAGTTAGTACGAGGCCTATTTACCACAACAGAAGTCTGACGCAAGCTGTAACCAGTAGATCTATTTAGGTACGTGTTAAAAAAATTAATGTAATTTGATTTTATTTCGTTATAAATAAACACACATATTTTGAGTTCATACATGGTTTTCACAGGGATCATTCGAGACTGTGTATTTGCCGAGCAACTATTTGTGTTGTTTCCTGCAGGTAAAAGAAACCGAGCTGCACGCGACTGCAGGGCTGATATTTTTTCTAAGTCAGTTTTGTTACAAGTACCCCAGATAAGAAGACAATAACTGATGCGAGAATGGATAAGAGAGAAATACAACTGTCTTTTCAGCGAGCAAGGTATAAGATCTCGAAGCCGGGAAAGCATACCAATAGCTCTCGCTATCTTGACACGGGTGTGGTCTATGTGGTCGCTCCAGCCTAGGCTGTGATGGAATTTAACTCCTAGAAAGGAATGGGAGCTGACACGCTCAAGGTAGCAAGAGCCGTAACGAAGCTTAAAATCGTAATCAATTGGCTTGTTTTTTGCACAAAAAAGCATAAATTTAGTTTTTTTCTCGTTGAGTTCAAGACTATTTAAGTTTAGCCATACACTAAGATTTAATAGCCACGTGTTAGCAGTGTTTTCAAGTTCTTTAAGATTTGTTCCAGAGAAGAATACATTCGTATCGTCTGCATATAATACTATATCATCAGTTTGAGGAATGTTAACTATATCGTTTATATAGATCAAGAAGAGCAAAGGGCCTAATATAGATCCTTGCGGTACACCATATTTTACAGTCTTTGGGTTTGATTTATAGCCATGTAGGCATACGAACTGAAAACGCGACTCAAGGTAACTGCGCATGAGTTGAAGTGCTATGCCCCTAATTCCACATATTTCCAGTTTTCTTAGCAAAATATGATGTTTGATGGAATCGAAGGCCTTGCGAAAATCTAGAAATATTCCAACGGTGTAGAGCTTATCCTCAATATTTTTAATTATTTTATTTTTTATTTGTACGAGGGCCATTTCAGTTGATCTTCCTTTCTGGAACCCGTACTGCTTTGTTGATATGATGTTTTTTGCAACAAAAAAGTTGTCGAGGCGTTTGTGTATGACACGTTCAATCACTTTCGAAAAAAGAGGCAAAACTGAAATCGGCCTATAGTTGTTCAGGTCACTGTATGTTCCTCCCTTGTGAATGACGACGACACGAGCTATCTTCATTTTCGCAGGAAAGATTCCCGAAGCAAGTATGCGGTTGCAGATGTAAGCGAGCGGTTTTGAGATTAAGTGGGCAATTTCTTTTATAGGTGCGGCTTTAATGTCGTCGTGGCCAGCTGCCGATCGGTTATCGAACGAGTTTATGATAAGGTTTATCTCAACCTCAGAAGTGGGCGTTAAAAATGCACTTTCAAGCAGCATCTGCCCTATATATCTCTCCAGACTGCTGTGAGGCAATGAAAGAGATGAAAAGTTTCCAGCACCTGCGTTAGCTAGATGATCATTGATAAGGTTAACTAAGTTTTGCTCCGAATAAGTGGCTCCATTTATAACTAATTCAAATGGTATACCAGAAACGTGCGTAGCGTTTAGTTCATTGAATTGTTTCCATGTTTTTCGGGGGTTATCTGCGCACTTTTCGAACTTATGTTGATAGAATCTACACTTGGCTTTTTTTAAGTCAGAGCTAAGTTTGTTTCTGAACCGCTTGAATTCTTGCAGCTTTGCAATATCACGCGTCCGCAGAAACTGTTCGAACAGCTTATCCTTGTGTTTTATGCGCTTGAAAAGGTCATTCGTAATCCATTCTTTTCTTGCTTTCTTGTGCCGAACAATTGTTGTGAGTGGGAAAGCAGCATCGTAACAAATTTGTAATTCGGACATAAAAATATCGTAGAATACAGGTTAATCCTCATATATGAAAAAATTGGCTCATTCTCTACTCCACATTCATAGATGGCGGCAAGTTCTCATGCCACTACTAGCGCAGTGGTGCAGCGTTTAAGAGACGTGCCATTGCAGTGGCAGGTGGCGATTCCTGTCACAGCCACCCGTAGGGATTGTGAGACCCATGTTGCTCTTCCCGAGCAATCTCTCGCGACCAATCATTAATTTAACTGCCACCTGCCACTGTGGTCAATTTGCTCGCAATCCGGTGGGCAGGTTGTGATGACACCGCGACGTCACAAGACAAGAAGCACAAGACATGATTCGTGCTCGGCGTTGGTACTTATGTTATAGTGCTTTCGCACTGAAAGCTCCAATGTGCTGTGCGATGTCAGTGCATGTTAAAGAGCCGCAGGTAATCGAAATGTACCGGGCAACCTGCACTATGGCGCTTTTTAACACGACAGCGTTAAGGCTCCCGGTCAGCAAGAAATCCTGCGTCGTCGTCGTCGTCATCGTCGCCGCCATCGCCGGCGTTGTGAGCGAAAAATTATCTGAGAAGCAACATAGGTGGGCCACATAGGTCACGTGACTTTGTGGCATAATCACAACTTGCCCACCGGATTGGGAGGAAACTGACCACCGTGGCAGGTGGCATTTGAACGAATAATTGATCACGAGAGGTTTCTCGGGAAGAAAAACATGGGTCGCACTAGCGCGATCGATAGCAGCACCTAGATATTATCGTAGGACAGTTGCGCGTTGCTTAACAGCTGCACCACTGCGCCAGGAGTGGTACGACGACTTCCAACGATTTATGAATGTAAAGTAGAGAATGACGAGTTCCGCATATGTGAGTATTATCTCGCTAACGCTGTCCCGTAATAGCCTTAAGGCGTAGCTTAAGTGCACCCTTCCATTTTTCCTTGTTTTCATTCACCCCCACCTTTCTCCCTTTTCTCGCGGTGCTGTTGACATATCCACCGAGACGTGAGACAGTTACTGCCTCTTTTCTTGCTTCAAAGCCAATTTATTTTTGATTCTGTTTGTTTTGTTTTTTTGTTGCGGTGGAAGCACAAAACGGGCGCGGTTAATTACAACAGACCAAACACCAGGAATTTAGTGAGCTGCTTTACCTGCTTGGGGTATTTCGAGAGCCGCAAATTTGAAAGCACTGCTGTGAGCTACTGCATTTGATGAGCTTGTGTTCAGCGAAAGTGCCGTACCATGACTGAGGAATCCCTTCTTTTTTAACCTACGCGAATTTGGGAGTTCTTCCTATACAGCTTTTCATCAGGTTCCATAGATGCCGGGCTGTCATCAACCTCAGGTGACAGCATTGCTTTGTCAGCATCTATGTTTTACTGCCCAGGCAAGCCAGACATTTTGACAGCCATGGATAGACAACTGTTTGAAGCTCATTTTTCATGCTTGTTTACGGCAAAGCAGAAGCGACGTTTATTTTACGTGTCCTTCTGTCACCACGGACAAATTTATATGCGCACCTGCATGCAGCACAGCTGGCTACATTAAGACTAAAACAGCCTTTTTTCTGCGTTCTTTCATTCCTCCTACTCGTTCAGAACAGCATAGTCAACCACTATAAGAAGAATATTTCTAGACAATGTCAAGCGATAACAGGAAAATAAGCGTTTGATATCGATTTATTTGTATGTCTTGCACCGTTTGAAACTTGCAACTATGAGCTCTTGTCAATACGTCGAGCAAAGGACGCTGACATAACACTAGACACAACTAGCACACAACTGCATCTTTAGGATACGTTCATTAGGCTGTAGGTTTTTATTCAAGGCTGGAAAAGAGACCTTCATTTGCAATTTAGTGCTGTTTCCTTAATGCTTCTTTCCTCTTTTCTTCTGAAAGAAAATTACCATGGGAGCACTCTGTCGAATTAAATGAGGCTGCACTCGGTTTGAATTCCGCCCCTGAACAGCTTTTCTCCACAATTAATACTTGAACTGTCGGGAACGATGTCGGAACCATATGCACGCCGACAGCCTTTTCTTAAGGCGTTGCTCCCCACCAAACCGTTCTTTCAAAGGCAGCAGTAGCCCATTCCTCCTCTTAGCATGCACCTCAGTCTTGCAGCAGTTTTTGTGCTGACCCTGGCTGTTTCGACTTTTCTCCTGGCACAAGGACGCCATCGTAAACGAGGCCTCAGTGGCAGCGGTGCTCGTGCTGCTAATGCTCAGAAGAAGTTGCCTAAAGGTGACCCGATCAGTAAGTTGCCAAAGTATATTTTAAGACACCTTTCTGAGTGCTCGCTACGATGTGTTGTGTGAATTGTTTAATTTTTATTGGCACGCCATTTCGATCTGTGTTGCACGAATTCAGGTTATAATAATGTTCGTACTTATTAAAAAAAACACTGCCTCATACCTAGATTTCTTTAATCAGAATATATTTGCTACAAGAGTGTAAACCCACATTGTTAGATCGTGGCGCAAGTATCTGCGCACTTTCAATCAGAATCAGTGTTAGGCGATGGTGGTATAAAATATTTATTGTGCTTAGTGAGAAGAATAAATAAATAAATAAATAAAGTTCACATAACCCTTGAAAGGGCTCCTGCAGCGGCTGCCGTCAACACGGCGTGGTCTACAGGCTTGCGCTGGCTATCCCGGGCCGAACCAGGAGCATGGCTTGC